>CAUYPK010128499.1:0-47714 GCA_963574355.1 Loris lydekkerianus
AATGTCTTAACACAATAACTGTGAAATTGCCAGGAAGGCTATGTTAACCAGTGTGATGTAAATGTGTCAACCAGTCTGTGAAACTAGTGTATGATGCCCCATGATCATATCAATGTACACAGCTATGATTTAATAAAAAAACAAAAACAAAAAACAAAAAACAAAAAACAAACCTAAGCTAAGAATTCTCTCAACTTACTCTTTTCCCATAAATCTCTCCCATTTCAATGGAACAGGCTCCCATGTGTTCACATCCTATCTTTCCACCTGTCTCCAGATCCCCATCCTTTTACACATCCCTGGACATCTCACACCTTCAATCATCTTTTATTTTCATCCTCTTTCTCTACAGGCAAATCAGCCTCCTGCTCTGCAAGCCCCCTGGGCTGCTCTCTCATCTCCCTTCCTGCTTTTGAGGCCAATTTATTGGATTCATTGTTCACTTCTGTTTCTAGTCTCACCTCTGCTTATGGAAATTGGCTTTGTTTAAGAAGGCTGTGCCCTACAATTGCAATTTGCCCTTAATTACAAGCAATAAAATCCTCTTTTAGCTTTAGCTGGTTGTTTATTCTTTCAACAGAGATCATTGAAACTAGATCATATGTTCTACCACAAATGAGTGCAAACACTAATTGTGCCAATAAATGAAATTTTAAAGTAAATATTATGCTTGCTAGTTTTTGTTTACATCCTAAATACATGGTTAACATGATCAGTAAAACTGTTCAAGTTCACAAAATTTCGTCCTTAGACTTGTCAAACTAGAAAATGTTTAAAATCCCTTCTTGAGAAAGAAGTCTTCCTGGCTGAGTTGCATTGATAATCACTAAATTTATTTTCTCTTCTAGATACTAGCTTGGGCAGAGAATTTATGACTAAGACTCCAAAGGCAATCACAGTAACAACAAAAATAAATGTATAGAACTTAATTTAAATAAAAAAATCTTCTGAATAGCAAAGGAAATAATTAACAGAGCAAATAGACAACCTACAGCATGGGGAAAAGATTCACAAGCCATATATCTGATAAAGTGTTAATATAAGAAATAGACAAAGAATAAGCAAGAAGATGCTCCCCAAAGTGAGCAAAAGACATGAACAGAAGCTTTTCAAAAGAAGATAGACAAATGGTCAACAGACGTATGGAAAAAATGCTCAGCGTCACAAATCATCAGGGAAATGTAAATTAAAACCACAAGGAGATATCACCTTCCCTCTCTTAGAATGTCTTATATTAAAAAGTCCAAAAATAATAGATGCTGGGATGGATGCAGAGAGAAAGGAATGTTTATACATTGTTGGTGGGACTGTAAATTAGTAGACCTACAATGCAATCCAGCAATCCTACTACTGAGTATCTACCCAAAGGAAAAAGATACCATTTTCTTGAAATGACACCTGCAGTCAAATATTTATTGCAGCACAATTCACAATTGCCAAGATGTGGAATCAGCTCAAGTGCCCATCAATCCATGAGTGGATTAGCAAAATGTAGTATATACATATGAAGGTTGGCAATTAAGTTTTCAAACTTATTCTAGAAAAAGTGCTACATACCTCATTGCTGATATTCAATAATTTTGGAACTTTTTTTCTGGAATGGCCATTAGAGCTATTGTCATACAAAATAAATTAAATTCATGAACTCATCCTAGGACAAGTGCTTTGAAGCATGGCTAAGCTCTGGCGTAAGTATTTAGGTTCCCAAGGGGAGACTTCAGTGATGACCACTGTGATATACAACAATGAGGTTTGTAGCACTTTTTCTCATATATACCATGCAGTACTACTCAGCCATAGAAAGAAATGAATTAATGTCTCTTAAAGCAATTTGGTTGTCACTGCAGTCCATTATCATAGGTAAAGGATTGCAAGATTGGAAAAACAAACACTACACATACTTTCTAATAATTTGGAACTAATCAATGGCTGTACATAAGCACAAAAAGAAGTAAAAGTTGTTGGAAATCAAGAAGGAGAGAGAGAGGAGGATGGGATGGTTAAAAACCTACCTGATAGGTATGATGAATAAATACTGTGCAGGTGACCAGCACACTTAGAGCTCTGACTAAAGCATTATAAAAGTTATCCTTGTAACAAAAACATCTGTACCCACTTAATTTTTTAAATAAAAAAGAAATAAAATTATTTTCTCCAAAGATCCTTGACAGCCAAACTAGTTATTCTTCACTTTTTTTTTAGACAGAGTCTTACTCTGTCACCCTGGGTACAGTGGTGTGACATCATAGCTCACAGCAACCTCAATCTCTTGGTCCCAAGTGATCCTCTTGAGTGGCTGGGACAACAGGCACCGGCCACAACACCCAGCTAATTTTTTTATTTTTAGTAGAGATTGCATCTCACTCTTGCTCAGGCTGGTCTCATGAGCTCAAGCAATCCACACGTCTCCCCTCCCCAGAGTGCTGGGATTACAGAGGTGATCTTTCTTCCTAAAGCTACTTTATAGAAACTTTGTAACTGGAAGCCTCCAGTCTGTAAGAAGTAACCTCTTGCAGGTCCGTGCTAATTAGTTTTATCTCATGATTTGTTAATCTGAGAAAATGCCTTTCCTAATTGTTCAAATTCTTCCTAAATTCTTTCCTCATCTTTCTTTCCTTTTTACAATTCATATGGCGTCAGGTCCTGGCAAGTCCTCCACGTCTATCTTTGGCTGTGAATTCTCCCCTCGCTTCCTCTGAGCCTCTCTAGCCAACAAATGTGTTGCTCCAGTTGGGCTCACCACCAGCCTTCAGGCATCACACACCAGCTCCCTGGCTTTGCCTCGCCAGGTGCTCTTTTCCTGATCCCGTGGCACTCCAGTCCTTACGTAATGCTGCTTTTCCTCTTACCTGCCGCTCAAGTCCGTCCCCTTCCTTCCTGTCTTCTTCCATGTATTTCTATCTATATTTCCACTTAGATATAGATTTGCCTGGATACATAACAAAAGCAATTTTCCAGGGTTCATTGAACTCTGATTTTTTTTTTTTTTATTATATTCTTATTCTAATCTATTTCATTCTACAATTTCAATTAAACACAATGATGGCCACAACCCATTGAATTGATTTCACAACCCAGTAATGGGTCAAAATCCAGAGACTAAATACTATATTTTCTGTCCCCATATATTAAAGTGATATAGTGGAAAATAAAAGTCAGATTCCACCAGTCGCCATATGGATCATTTTGGGAGGCCTCTGAGATCTCAACAAGGCTCACGTGGGCCCCGCAACCTGCACTATTTCTCAGCTTCTTTCCTCCCCATTCATTCTTGCTACACTTACTGCCTCAGCAACATCAAACTCCTTCCTATCTTACCCTGGTGTTCTGGGTTTTGTTTGTTTGTTTGTTTTAAATTAGTTTTTTTCCCTCTATTCTATTATACCTTCATCTTTTTGGCTGTTTTCCCCTAAAATGGCACTTGGATTATGGTAAATAAAATGTCTACCATGAACAGAGTATAATGATATTTCAAACATAAGTGAAGAATGGATAAAGAGCTGTAGCAGTGGAGTTGAAAATCTTATGCTTCCCTGTAGCTCTTGTAGCAACCAGTATAATGCTGACAACATAGCACCTACTCAACAAATATTTCTGTGTCGTTTGCTGATTCCCAATGAATCTGTTTTTTACATTATCCCTTCTCTGTACACAAATTCATTTATTGCCTTTTACACCAATTTCAATTTTCTCTTCCTGGTTTTTAAGACCCTCCAGAATCTGGCTGTATGTCATAATAATGCCTTTCTCTGGCCTGCCCATCTCTGCTGTCCTTCTGTTTTATGCTTCTTTCCTCAAATTCTCCATCCTCCTGGTCATGTCTCCCTCACATATCGCAATCATCTTCCATCCCCACTCCCACCTCACTTTTCCTTAGCTATGTATGTTTTAAGGTCCTGTTCAAGATCCCATTGTCTTTTCCAGGAGTCCTTGATATATTTTTATATCAAGGGGTAACAAAAGTGTCTAAACCCCTAGGTTGTTGTGAAAACTATTTGAGTTAATGTAGATGAAGTGACTGCCACACAGTTGCTGCTGGTAAATGCAAATTGTCGGTTCTACTGAATTTCTCCATCATTCCCTGAACACCTGACAGGTTTCTAATGGCCTTAGAGTTGTAGGGCTTCTGTCTATAACTTGACTCTAAAGTCCTTGAGGGCCAAACTCTGCCATATAATGTCTTCTTACCCCACTCCTATCTAGCAAGTTTATAGGCAATTATTTGTTGTGAGAAAGTTGTCACTTAATAATTTGTGGTTGGTTTCTTGGTGTAGTGTGATCCACAAAGCCAACCATCAATTATTTATTAACTAGTAGCCCAATCATCTTCAACCAAAACAAGCACTCCAGAAGTTATTTCTAGATATAAAAATATTTGCATAGTGCCATTTAAGTATGTATAAATCCAGTATTCTAGGTATTCATAGCTTGCTACCAAACAAGGAAACAACCGGAGACAGGAAAATGAAAATCTGTCCATTTCTCGTTTTTATCCCTCCCTGTTTAGCTGCAGCCTATTCACTTATGGGAACAGAATCACCTCCCGGGTGGAAATGAAGCCTTCCCCATTTTAATAAAGGTCAAGTGAGGCAGAAAGAGAGTTGAACAAGTGAGGAGTAGAAATCAAAGTTTTCCTTTAACTTTTTTTTTTTTAGATAATCTGAATCAAAAAGGGTAACCATAACCTCTCTCTGCCTGGTGTGGGGAGGAGAATAGAGGAAAGACAGAGAGGACTGCAGCTTTACTTTTATTTGGCATTGATATTCCTGCAATAAACTCGTAAGATTGCATAGTGGAGGAAATGTTTGGTGACATTATCCAATACTTCAGTCAGAATTGTCATTTGTGTGTGTGAATCATCAAATTGATTGCAATTTAGGCTTGTGTAAAACTTCATGACTGAATTGGTTGAGTTTTGATTTACAACAATCATAGTGTTAACTCTATTTACAAATTTCATTAGCACTTACTATTATTTGAATCAAACACATAATCACCACCTGTAAACTATGGATATGTCCTGCTCGTGAAAACATCTGCCACAGCTCCCTTCAGATCCATTGTTCTCTTTGTGTGAGGTCTTCACTCCTGGGATGAATTTAATATTTCAGAGACATCTTCTAACTAGCCACTGGCCAGAGTTCAGTATTAATCTTTTTTTTTTTTTTTAATTTTTAAGTATTATTAGAAAAAGTAGTCATTATGTTAATTTTCTTTTTAAATGAGTATGAGAGGGGTCAGGCGTGGTGGCTTATGCCCATTAATCCTAGTACTCTTGGAGCCCGAGGTGGGCAGATTGATTGAGCTCAGGAATTTGAGACCAGCCTGAGCCAGAGTGAGACCCTATTTCTAAAACATAGCTGGGCAATGTGGCAGAAGCCTGTAGTCCCGGCTACTCCTGAGGGGAGGCTGAGATAAGCAGATTGCTTGAGCCCAAGGGTTTGAGGTTGCTGTGAGCTATGATGCCACAGCACTCAACTCCAAGACACTGAGACTCAGTCTCCAAAAGCAATAATAAAATAAAATAAAATAAAATAAAATAAAATAAAATAAAATAAAATAAAATAGCATGAGAGGATTGTTTTTAGTATAAATTTCCAAAAAGTAATTTTTCATGACAAAGACATTTACATTTTTCTGTAATGCTTTTTATTAGCTTTTAAATGTTTATATATTACTTCTCTTGATTACCTTTAAAAAGCTACATATGGATTAACACTTATTTTAGGTGATTTTGAAGAAGGAAATGATGAGCATTTTCTATGTTAGTAGTTCCCAACCTTGAACTGCTAAATAATTGACCTGAAAATTTGCAAATACCAATGAGCCAGCCATGATCATTGTCTAGAACCCAGAGAATCGTAACATAGTCTGATGAGATTGGGTTTAGATATCCATATACACAAAGGGTGCCCCAAAAATGTAATACACATTTTTAAAAACGAAAAAACTGCACTAAAATTATAATACTCAGTACATACCAATAACATTTGTTAACTCGTATATTGTGTCTTATATCTCTTGTAATTGCAGCAAACATGGCTTGAGTAATAAAATTTTAATACCGTTTTTTCCTTTCTTAAGATCTGTATACATATTTTGGGCTCCTCTGCATTCAATAGCTCTCCCTGTGATTGGAATTATGCACTCATGTGCTATATAACAACATTTTGAATAACAGAATTATATATGTGAAAATAATTCCACAAGATTATAATGGAGCCACCCCATACAGGTTTTACCATGCTTTATCTTTTATACCATACTTTGACTATCTTTTCTATGTTTAGATATTTAGCATTGTGCTACAACTGCCTACAGCATTCAGCATCGCCCACAGTAATGTGCTGTGTAGGTTTACAGCCAGGAAACAAAAAGCCATAGCACATGGCCCAGAAGTGCAGCAGTCACTCCTCCTGGGCTGGCTTTGTCTAAGTGCCCTCCACACGGTTTGCACTGAGCCAGTATCATTCTCAGATGTTTCCCTGTCATTATGTCTCACAGAACTGAGATTAATGTTTTTTTTTTTAAATATGGAATGTGATTCTTCTATCATTTGTAAATTGTGACAAATTACAGTATAGTCATATTTACTAAAAATTCTCCTACTTACCCACCTGTACATTCTACCACCATCTTAGTAATGGGAAACTTCATTCTCCCTAAGACAGCCTCCACCTGGCTGCTTTGTCCACTCTCCCTGTCCTTTTGATTTTCCCCACAACCCTCCCTACAAGCTCCCTGTGTTGTGGGTGCTGCAGACCTGCAGGAATTGGGGCTGCTTTCCCCAGTGTGTCAATGGCTGCTTTTGTGGTGGGCAGGGAGGGGAGGGGAGGGACCCAGCATACACCAGGCGAGCCAGAGGAGGGATGTCAGCAGGATACAGGGCCTCGGTAGTGATACGGAATTGAGGAATTGCCTCAGATGTCCCTCCTATTTCCCATCTCTTTCTAATAATATTCAGTGTAAAGAATATTTCATTACATTAAGCAATAGTCAGTTCTTCTCTGTGTATCTTAAATCTTTTATTTCACTAGAGTTGAGATGATGACCACCAAGATGACCCCCAAATGATACTACACTAAAATATGTAGGAAGTCTTTGTAAATGTCCACTTTCAGAGGAAAAAAAACTTTCAAAATACAAATAATAGGGCCAGGCACTGTGGCTCACACATGTAATCCCAGCATTCTGGGAGGCTGAGGCAGGTGGATTGCCTGAGCTCACAGGTTCTAGACCAGCCTGAGCCTGAGTGAGACCCCTGTCTCTAAAATTAGCTGGGAGTTGTGGTGGGCACCTATAGTCCCAGCTACTTGGGAAGCTGAGGCAACAGGATTGCTTGAGCCCAAGAGTTTGAGGTTGCTGTGAGCTAGGACACTATAGCACTCTACTGAGGGTGACCAAGGAGACTCTGTCTCAAAAAACAAAAACAAACAAAAAATATATAAATAATACACTAAACTAAAAAGAAAAGATAAATAACCAAAAATTACAAATGACATCTTGGAATTCAGGCAGCAGGAATTTCTTGTCTCTAAACTCTGACTCCTTTAGGACACAAACCACATTTTATTTATATTTGTATTCCCAGCATCTGGTATTATGTCAGGCCAACATAGCTGGTAAATCTTAGTGGTGTTGGTATTCACACTTTTTCTTATAATGGCAAATTCTAATGTTCTAAAAATTTGTCTCATACAGTGTGCTATAAAGTTCATGTGTGATTTAAAATAGACAACTATTAGGGCCAGGCACAGTGGCTAACGCCTGTAATCCCAGCACTTGGGAGGCTAAAGCGGGTGGATGGCCTGAGCTCACAGGTTCGAGACCAGCCTGAGCCAGCCTGAGCCAGAGTGAGACGTCATCTCTAAAAATATCTGGGCATTGTGGTGGGTGCCTGTTACAAGTCCCAGGTTCTTGGGAAGCTGAGGCAAGAGAATCACTTAAGCCCAAGAGTTTGAGGTTGCTGGGAGTTGTGAAACCACAGTACTCTACCAAGGGCAACATAATGAGACTCTGTCTCAAAAACAAAAACAAAACAACAATGACAGCAACAAAAACTGAAATGTCTAATCCTGAACATATGGAGTTCCACAGTCAGTTTGTACACAGCACCTAAAAAGCAATAGGCTCCAGCATAACAATGGACCTAGTTTTGCATCTAGGCGAAGACTTATACAGTATTTTTATGAGTAGCAGTTAATAGTTCAAATGATGTTTGATATAGATCACTGCTTCTCAAAGAGAAATAAAATAGAGAACAATGCATATATTGGCCTTTGATTTGAATTTTAAACATCACTAAAAGGCTATAAATTTTTAATGTTAATCAAAGAGGAAAGGGCTAAGGATTACACAATGATGATAAACATGGAGTTGGGTAAAGTCCTTTTGAGTGTTAAAGTTTTAAATTAAACAGAAACTATAGAGGGAAATGAGGCCCTTGAGGAACATCATGGCGACTTGTACATAAAGCTAGACTGCATGTTTTTCAACAAGCAGTTCTTGACAACCTACGTGAATTATGATAATTCCTGCTTGACAGTGGTTTGAGGGGTTAGGAAGCTGCTGAAAGTCAAATAGCAATTAGGTGCCATTTGTTAAATTACGTTATAATTTAACATTTAAAAATTATAGTGTATAAAGCATCAAACACAGGTGATCTCCCACCTGTTAAAATTCAATTAAAATTCATTCATTAAAATTCAATGCTCTGTCAGTCACAGCCCCAGACCTGTGTGGCCCCTGGACTGTGTGAGCTGAGTGGACCTAAGTGCTACTGCCGACCTGCTCCAGGCAGCGGCCGGCATCTGAGAACCTGCTACGAGTTCAGCATTAATCTTGGCTACTCTTGGCCCCAGACTAGCATATGGATGTCTGTGACATCTGGTGCCCCGCCACAGACTCTGAATCTGCATTTTCCCCAAGCTTCCTCTGTGTCTTTATGCATCTTAAAACATGTAAAGTGATGATGTATAAAGAAGTGTGAATGTGAAATCAGGGCAGCTGAATTCAGTCTCAGCCATGCTACAAACTGGTTATGCCACTGTAAGTCAGTCATTTAACTTTGGGAGGCACCAGATTTTTCTCTGTAAAATGGGGATAAGACCATTACTCTAATGAATATATGAATAAAAATTTCTGGAACCCAGCAGGGTAAGTTTAAGGAATGCCTACTGAATTCATATGCAAATCCACAAATGTATGATAAAATAGCTCAGGCACTTGGAGGATTTGCTGAACTCTCACATTCCATATCATGTTGCATCACAGAAATACCTGTGTTAGAATCCATTTAAATTAGGCTTTCTGGGATATCCACATTTTTATGCCCTAGAGATTTGCTACAGAATTATTCTCAGCAGATCAATTATAGGTGAGGCTGCCCTATAATGAGATATCTTTTCTACTTCATTAAATAAACCCACTTGAATGGGCTCTGAAATGGACCTGCCTCATACGAAATTCCATTATCCTGAAAATAATCTCATAAGAAGGCTCTGGTGCGGGTTCAACTGTGCTGGATACCTAATGTTTACCATAAAGGGAATGTGTACTAGAACAGTGCTTCCCAAAAGCTGGTTCTCAGACCAGTGCTTTACTGACCCAAGGGGAAATAAAATATAAAACAACTTAGCTTTTAATAAAATTTTAAGAAAATCATTTAAAAAATTTCCTTCATTCTGAGGGTATGACCTATTCTATTTTCTTTCTACCTTTTCAGTGTTCAACTGCTCCATATTTAATGAATTTATGGTGGTAACACACGGTAATTTTTATGCTGTTCTTCTACAATACAAATGCAATGTCAATCCACTCCCCTAACTTATGTAAAAAAAAAAAAAAAAAAAAAAAAACCCAAAAAAATATAGGTTCTTGAAATCCAAAAATTCTGAATTATTATAATAGAAACATCTGTGTAAAGGGAAATCCTTTCCTATGAAATAGGTATCAGACAGAGAACATTTTAAATTATAAATTGTAGGAAGACAGAGCAACAACGTGTTAATTGGAGGACAAATCTGCTCTGTGTAGGCACATCACAGTACACAGGTGCTTCTCAAACTGGGGCCTGCACTGGGGCCAGCTGGGGTTTGTTAAAATGCACTTTCCGACTCTGCAGGGCTGGCAGCCTATTTTCCCAACCAACTGGAAAGCAAAGCCAAGACACAGGGGTTATGCTGATGGGCTCTGCCCACCCGTGTTCACATCCTGGTTCCAGCACTTGTAGCTGGCACCCCTTGAACAAGTCACTAACCTGTCTCTTTATTTCAGTTCTCTCATTATAACAAAGTAGCAATCGTCCTGCCTCAGAGGCTTGTTGGGAGAACAAAATGGAATAATAAATATAAATATTCCCAGAACATAAAATACAGTGCCTGACACATAGAAAGAGCTCCATAAATGTGAGTTCTGACTTTAACTTCACAGATCAGGGACTGGGGCACAAGATATTAGAAAAGGATTAGCACCTCCAGGGGCTGCTACATGGTGAAGCTGCGGAGTTTGTTCTGGGTGGTGAGGAATAGGTTCAGCGGGATTGCTTGAAGCTGTTGGTTTGGAATTGCTTGAAGCTGTTGGTTTGGGATTGTTTGAAGCTGTTTGGTTTATGTCTATTCTATTTTAATTAAATATGTATAAGTAAAAATAAAAGCAATGAATAAAGGGGGCATATAGATTTGTTCTCATTCCAAAGGTGGAAGCCTCCCAATTACCAAGATCCGGGATGAAGATTGAGATGGTATTATTGTTTAGCTTGCATGCCACACACTTAGAAGAATGTTTGACAATATCGTTGAGTTTTTTTCCCTATAAATGGCATGCTATCTCCTTCAACCTTTAAATTTTCCTAATTTATTAATCTTTCCCTACTTTTTATTGACAGCCAAACAATTTATTAAAGAGCAGTGTGTATTGCCTAATATGCAAATACAACTGCATTAAGTCAGTCTTATATTTTTCTTCTTAGAAACCCTACTGTTGTTGTGGTGGGTGAATTTGAATAGCTGTCTTTTAAAAATTACAGAGAATAGCACCAAGGCATCTGTCTTTACTTTTACCCTTCCCCCCATTGGCGTAGCTTCTGATATGTATAAACACAAGAGCAAAAGATTTCAGTGAAACTTGGGAAAGAGTGATGATTTGGACAGAGAGCTAAGGATTAGTCTTACCTACATACCTGGTTCAACTTTAGTTTTTAAAAAAAGGATACATAAATAATTTATTTCATCAAACACATTTAAATAAATGCCTGAACTGTTATGAAATCCAAAAAAACTAAAGTCATCTGTTCTTCAAAAGTTAAACTGTGTCTTCTGAATCACTGCACACCATTCTATCTTAATGATTATGAAATGTTATTATAAATTTTCTCATCTAGGTAATGACTATGTCGTGAAAACAAATGGGGTTAATATTTTATCAAGAGCACAAGGAAAATACACACAAATAGAATATTCCTAATGGGTTTGTAAGGTATATTGGCAATCACTGTGCCGATCAATAAGTATTTGCAGATCTCTAGGGCCTTGTCCAGTTCTTACATTTGTGTGTCTATTTTGTGGTCTTACACCTCCTCTGTATATGCCTGTAACTGACTTCATATAGCTTCATGACAAGCAGGTTCAATGCCTCGCCGCAGCTCCCCAGCAGTAGGCATCCTCCCCCATCTACGCTCTCCTGCTTCCTCAGGCTGAGAAATGTCAGGGCAGTCGGAATGAAGGCCTTAGGACCCTGCCCCCTTGCCAGGGGTGTGTGGTTGCCAACTATATTCTGGTCAATGGGGAAAGTGGCAGTTGTGGGTACAGCTTCTGTGGAGTGTGCTCATAGGGACACGGTGTGCCTCTTCTTCCTTTCCCTCTTTTGCAGCCAGACATGGATGCAATGACACCAGTCGGAGCAGTCATTTTGGATCAAGAAGTCAAAGCCACTTTTTAAGGAACAAAGTATACTGGTGGCACCTGCCTGTCACGCTGTGCCAGTCTCCACCGCCAGCATTCACGGGAAGAAGAAATATGCTTCCTCACTGCAGACACCCTCAGTCCAGGTTTCCCGACACTCGCAGCCAAACCTGACCCTAGTCACACGCCCTCACACACCTGCCTTTTTATCTGTCTTTCAGGCATGATCACTGTCATCGTGCCTCAGTTTCTGCCACCATTTACGTCGCTCAAAGCCGTGTTGGGACCTAAGGGAAAGGGACAGATGCATGAAATAGTACCTGGGAACACTCAGCACTGAAGGAGCTACATTTGGAAGGTAAATTCGGAAAAAGTAGTGTTAAAGAAACCACACGTCTTTTCTCTTTGCAGTAGTTTTGTTTTACTAAGCGACATTTTAGGTAAGATTTCAAAGTTAACTCTCAAGATAATTGGACAAAAGCTAGGCCAGATGTCTAAGCTAAGTCTTGTCTTCTAAATAATTACCTTTGTTAATTACTGGTAATTAGTGTCAGCATTGGAAACTTTCCTGAAAACCCTGGGGGAGGGAGAGAGAGAGAAGCAGGAGGGAAAGAGAAAGAAAAAGAGGAGAGGAGGCAGGCCCTTCCCAGTAGGGTTGTGTCTTGGGGTTAATCAAACTTGATTCAAATTTGAGCACTGGATTTTATGAAAAACTGGCTGTTAGTTTCAGTTAATGCAGGTACCTTTGGCTTTTATCTAGACCTATTTTAAAGCTTTTATAGCATTTTTTTTTTATGCTTTTCTTTTTCATTGAGAAAATGATTATTTTCCTTTATCTATAAAATTACATTTAACCCTTCCCCAACTAAGAAGAAAAGTCCTTGTGAAAATGACCCTGGGAGGCCCAGCACAGTGGTTCATGTCTGTAATACTAGCACTCTGGGAGACCAAGGCAGGAGGATTATCTCTTGAGGTCAGGAGTTCAAGACCAGCCCAACCAGCTTGAGCCCAGACTAGCTCAACCAGCCCCAGAGAGAGCAGAGTGAGACCTGTCTCTACTAAAAATAGCAAAACTAGTTGGGTGTTATGGCAGGTGCCTGTAGTTCTAGCTGCTCCAGAGGGGAGGCTGAGACAAGCAGATTGTTTGAGCCCAAGAGTTTGAGTCTGCTGTGAACTGTAATGCCAGGCACTCCACCCAGGGTGACACGGCAGCTCACGGAGTCTTTCATTAGCATCCTTTCCTTATCAGCGGTTCTCAACCTGTGGGTTGTGACCCCTTTTTAACAATGAAAATACATTGCAGCATTAGGAAGGTTGAGAACCATTGCCTTAGTTGGTGGTTGGGCTTTAGCTCAAAGGACAGCAAAGGATTCTCTTGGTGACTTACGGGTAACTAGATTTTCCAGCATTTATTACATGGTATGAAGTTCACGTAGTACCTTATCCCTTGTGCAGATGGCCCCTTATGAGGAAGGAAAAGTCTACAGAAGAACCTATTCCTGTGCCACATAATCTCTTCATGTCTCTTCTGGCCTCCTTTTTTGTGCTTAGCCTGTTGTTCAATGCCTTGGGGCCCCCTTGTCTGGCATTGTCAATTAATAATTCATGGTGTGTGTAGTCATTTTCACTGACTGGTGAGTGACAGTGGGAGTAACACTTTACTAACCACCACATCTCACATGGACTCCTGCCCCCTAACCGGGGCAGGTCAGCTACTCCTAGGAAATCTGCATTTAAACCTTCACGGGTTGGCCCTCCTCAGATGGCTGGAGGGGAGGAACCACGTCTTCATCAGTGTCAAGCAGGTATGCGTGCGGGAGCTGAAACTGCTTTTTGAAAGGCTTTTTGGTAATTAATGAAGTAGGCAGTTAGTAACACCAGGCCAAAGGGGCTCCAGCTACATTGGTCCATCCTCCTTCACCAGTATTTTCCAACCTTTTTAATCTCATGACACACTGAACCCAGAGTTAAACTTTTGTAGCACAATTAAATTATGTTTATTAGAGAAAAGGTGAAAAAAAGAATATACTTAATGTGCTCTGAACTGTTTTCAAATATAATTTAAGTAATGATCTTTAAAAATATTTGAGGCATACCTAAGATCCTCTCACTGCACACCAGTGCCACACACAGGTTGAAAATTGCTGTTCTGTGTGTTCAGAAAGTCATGTGATAAAGCAATTTTCCCCACTGGTTTGCATTTTGGTGGTGATTCTCAAGTTTATTTTAGTCCATGGACTATTTTTTATTCCCAGATATTGACAAATTGACCTGCTTAACAAACAGAAAAATAATTATTTATTTTGTTTTATTTTATTTTTGAATGATCTACTATTTATTGATTGCAGTCAGAAGTATACCAAATGCTTTTTTTCTCTCACAGGGCAAGATGAAAAGTAATACTGGGATACCAAGAGGTGATATGCGAGAGTTTCCGCCTTTATGGATTTTATCAAAATTACTTTATTATAATTACTAAGCAAATTTTTATTCCAGATTTATTTGAACCCCTTAGTGTGTGCTCCTGGTGGGCACTTCACCTTGGCACAAAATATTTGCTAAGAAAAAGAATTATTTATAAGGCATTCTAGAATGGGAAAGAAAATAAAGTGTCCTTTTGTTTTAACTAAATATCATGTATAAATTATCAGCCTATGCTTAAAAGTAAAGATGATTATGTTTAATTATGAAGACCAAATACCCAAGTGGGGCAATGTACATACTCATTAGTCACCTATTTTTAGAGAATCTATACCATACCCATCACCATTGTGCTAAAACTGTATAGCTTTTACAGTATACATCTAAGTGACACAACTAACTGCATTTTCATATATGTTACCATTCATTGGAGGATGTGTTAACAGAGAAAAAAACCTGAGGTATGTTCTTGGGTTACTTCTGCATGTCAAGTGCACACAGACATGTTAATTTGCAGGCACAGCTCATGCACTACATGTGAACTGGGGCCTGAACATCCCGACACCATCATCACGTCCAGCACAGGACGGTCAGAACTACTGACTGCACAGAACTGCAACTTCCCGTTTCACTGCTTTCTGTCACCAATCTGTATTTTCTTTAACTCCATACCTCAAGTGCTGTTCCGAACTGTCCTGCCGCCACAGCGTATTTCTTTTGTCGATAGCAAGAGCTGGCATCCTTTAAGGCCACCTGAAGCCATTTGTCCATCTGGGGCAGGAATCTGAAATTAGGTGCACTCAAAGGGTTTGCTATTTCAGCTGCTTGGCATGTTGGCTGAGTCCCAGCAGATGGGAAGGACTCTGCAAACTCATAGCTCACATCCTCTTCATCGACGTAGACCAGCTTCACCTCCACATCCATTACGTTCTTTAAGGGGATGTGTGGCAGAGGCAGGCTGATTAACTGACTGTCAAGTTCCATTATCTTTGCCTCTTTCTTTCCAGCTGGCTTTTCTTCACCTTCTGCCTTCCGTTTAAAGGCCACTTTCTCTAAATCATTGCTTTGTTTTTCTTTGATACTCTTTGTCATTTTTATTCTTTCAACTGTGATTTCTACCTGTTTATCTCCACAGTTTTTCTTGACGTCTTGTGGCACCTCCAGGACGTGAGGTGGATTTGCGAAGGTGGACATTTTCTTGCTTGTGTTTGTCTTCAGAACAAGCTGGTTGTGAAGGGTCCGGCTCCCCGCGTTCTCCAAGCTCCTGCTGCTTCCAGTATCCATCGATGCTGGTGGCACTCCTGTGGGTGAGCAGGGGAAACAATTAAAGTAACACTTTAAATCTCAGTGGTTTGGACTATAGCCAAATTCACTTAAAACACTGTTTTATTCATTGTAGGTATTTGTTGCCTTAGAAGTGCAACTGCGTTTACATTATCTGCTGAGCATTTCACTAGGGCAGGATATGCTTCCATCTCAGAATCCAGAAATAAGAACTTGTTTAAAACAAATTTAGGCATTACCTTAAAAATTAATTACCTATAGCTGCACAACATTGGATGAATATTTTTATAGGGTGTCCAAACCCCCTAAATAGAAAACTCTTATACATAGCTATTATAGACAAAAAATACCCTCCCCAAAAGCCATCTTGATATTAATTTCCTCAGGAAGGCAGGTGGTCTAGAATTCATTATAAAATACACTATCAGCCTGCAGAATAGACTTGGGAGTCCAAAGGAACCACATCTGCTTCCACTGAAAAGCTTCAAAAACGTTGTGGGCACAATGTACTTCAATTTGTTTCTTCTACTAAAAATGAAAATCTCAACTTCAGACACCTTTAGAGACAACTAGTGCTCAGAACAGATTGAGAGCAGAGGAATGTGCCCTCAGCCTCACCTTGATGTGGCCACATACTCATCTGGGTCTCCTGTATTAATGTTTTTTAAGTGGTAGGACTAGCATTGCACATTGTATGACATAAACATGAGGCACTTTCCAAAAGCACTAATGCCCAAAACATATAGCTAATAGTCTTTTAGTTCCAAGGTTTCTGCATACTGTATCTACTTCTACATTTATTTCAAAAAGTAAAATGTCCTAAAATCTAATAATTATTTCGTATGGCTGGTTTCTATCATTTTGGATTCTTTCACCTATCACATCACATTCTGTCCTAAAAACAATTTTGTGGGGTATGTCGGAACAAGGATGACACTTCTGCAACGACATGAAGGCACAAAGAGGCCAAGGTGCTTGCCCAAGGTCGCACTGCCCTTTGTTAGCGGGAATTGCCTATTCAGACTGCCGTTTCCTCCCTGGGACTGCCACTCCCCAGCTCCGAGCTGGGCACTCCCTCTACGGGGAGCCAGTCTTTTGCACAGCTAAAGAGACAGACTTGTCTCAAACCACACAGAGAGGAAAGAGCATCAGTAGAGAGGGCTACTCACAAGGCCAACAGCCAGACAAGAGCTAACCTCTGTGCTGCTGCTCATCAGCAAGGACAGTGCCTGAGCTCATGATTGTGTTGATGTTGTTGATGATTTTCATTTGCTTGACTGAAAGACAGCAGTTTGCCTACAGAAGATGTTCAAAACACCCTGCACTGTGACCTGGTACAGCATCAAGGAAATGAAGGAGGAAATGAAACTGTACTTAGGGCAGCTCTCCCCTGTCTACCAGCGTGTACACGCACCAGAAAAGAGGGTTCAGGTCACGTGTGGAGGTGTCAAGGAGTCTGCTGTGACAGTTCACTACCTCATAAGAAAGATCACACTCCAGTAATTCTAGTAACAGCTATCTTGGTTATTAATTTGCAAAAGTTAAATACCAAAATAATATTTCCCTGGTGATTTATAACAACATATTAGAAGTTGTAGTTCTACGAAGTGAAATCATTTAAAAAGTTGTAATTTTTGTCAGTCTGTGTGTAAGGGTCACTCAGACTACACGGGGGCAAGTAAAGGGAAGCAGTTTTACTTCCAGTATGTGTTTGATTTTTTCTGTCTTAAAAGTTTACAATCAACCTGCTACTTGCTTGCACACCTGAGAGCCATAAGATTGAAAAACTACTTGGAGGAGATCCAGATCAAGAGTTGCGAGCAGGCCAAGCACGGATTACTGGGGACAAGGCCCACACGATGACCTTGCTGGCGACCACGGGACAAGTCGCGATGGCTGCACACAATGTGCATTCTGCCATCGGCCCTCGGCCCCTTCCTCTTCTAAGTTGCTCAGTGAACAGAAGAGATGAGATGGCCTCTGAGACAACAGGCTGCCATGACAGGCCGCTGGCACTGAGTAAACCACCTTTCATCTGCTCTCGGGTGGCAGGCAGCAGAGCCTGCATTTGGGGATCCGTCACACTCAGCACTGAAGGCAGCAGACAGCACGGTAAGCCACAGGCCACCAGCACTTCAATTCAGGCAAGGCACCGTCCTCCTTACCTCTCTTGGAATCGTCGCTGCCATCAGATTTATCTTTGGGATCACTGATGTGTCTACTCTGAGTGGCCAGGGGAACACTGTCCTGGCCATCACTCCCATGTTGTGTTTGCTTTTGTGCTGCATGTGGACTGAGTGAAAATTGGCTTAAATCCTTCAGTTAAGACCTCTGGTGAACGGGTATGCATGCAGGCCAAAAAATTTCTTTCAGGATCAGAGCTGCTGCTCTTGAAACTCATTTAAAGGTCAGAATACACTGTAAAAACATAAACAGGAAATGCTGGCTTGTGAACTGCTTCAAAATTCGCATGGCATCTCCGGGTATCTAAACTCTGTCTCTATGTGAAGCACCAGAGGTGAGGTGCATCAGAGCATCTGCAGTTGTTGTAGTCAGTAATGTTTCCAGCATGGACAGCCGCAGCATCTATCTCCTATGTTTCACATTTCTTGGACACAAATACATGTATAAAGTTTTCTTTGTTACCAGTTCCTCTAGAGGATAAGTGTTCTCTATTTCCCTCCCTCCTACTCTCTCTTCCTCTATTTTTTCTCCAAACTCCCCTCACCCCAGTCATACTCTCAGCTGTCTCCCACCCAAAGCTTTCCTCTCTCTCCAAGAAGAAAGGTTTTATTGTCTTTAAGAAATAGGCTTCTGAATACTTCTGCATCAGTCCTTAAACATCATTTTAGTGTTCAGTGTAATTTTATACAAGAAAAAAAGTATATGTGACATTTGTAGAGCAAGCCCTCCATGGGAGCAAATATGTAAGCAAATGTTTAGCTTTCAGACATCTGGAAAATCAATTATTCCAAATTTATCCAAAAGATAATAACTCAGCCTCTTCCCCTCCAAATTCAGAATAAATACATCAATGTCTAAAAGTCTTCTAGACTGAAAAAGCCGAATCCAACCAATATTTTTCAATGCTGGTTGCAAATCAGCTGACTTCAATTTCGGATTTAGAGCCTATTATTTATGAAAATTGTGGTACATGTACAGAAGAGTTATGGAAGCTCCTGTTTATTACTCTTAAAATTATAAAACTCCATTTAAATAATCTGGAATTCAAGGCCTTTTACTATCTAACCCAATTTTTGTTTTGAGCCTTATTTAGTACTCTTCTTATAAATTCCTGAACTATTTGCTAATTCCAAAAGATGTCAGTTTTCAGTCTATCAACAAAGAATCCCCCATCCTTCTGTTTCCACTTCCTTCTACCTGTCCAGACCTAGCCAGGATTTATCCATTTCTACCTTTACAGAACGCTGATGCCATGGGGAACACTTAGGTTTCACATCACAGTTAGGCCCGAGTGACTTAGTTCTTCTCATAAGCTCCAAAACCAGAAATAAGGTCTACTTATCTTGACATTAGTTCAGTCCTGTGCACAGAGCAGGCATTCAGTAGATGTTGACAGACATGAATCCTGTGAATCAAAGGCTAATTAACATACTTTGAGACAAACTTGGATTTTTTCCTAGAGGTTTGGCCTGTAGCTTTCAAAAAGTTGTTTCCAAGAGGTCCTGCTGGATTTTTGTTGTTGTCATTGTTATTGTTTTAAATTTGGTCCTAGGTAAGGTACATTTTCTTCTCAGTTCAAGTGAATCATGCACCAGCTAGATTTAAACTATCAACCTCTTCACTTTTTTTTTAGCATCGAGTTGATTAACATGACATTAGTCAGTGTTCCTGAGGCACTTAACTTCACTTTAATCATTACTTCAATAAAAATACTTTTACAGAAAACTATTAGACAATCATTATGTACGTCAAAGAAGTATTTGCTGATAAAGTTCTATAAAAATGCCCATCCTTTAATTTAAAAGGCAGATTGTAGAATTGATTTCCTCATAGAAACATGCCTGAAAAAAAAGATCTGCAGCTAATATTGATATGAAACATTAGCGCAGTCTCCAAGGTTTTATAATAAATACAAGTATAAGACACAAAGAGAGGTTAATATTCAATCATTTCCAGGGGGTAACCATTTTAAATTTATTCACTGGATTTTCAACACATTTATCTTTTCTCTTCGAGTATTCCATTCTATGTGGGAGTCCTATTACTTCATAGATGCAATCAGTGCTTTACATGACCATTAGTACCACAGATCATTTATTAGAATTTTGATTGAAATAGGTAACTCAAACATGGGCAATTCAGGAAAAGAGGATCCTTAAAAATGTTCTCTGTGAAACATTCAATATCACTGTTGCTATGGTTTTCTTTCCTTTAAAAAAAGATCTAATTTTAACTTGCTGTTAAATGTAACCAGAGAGACATTATGTGGAAAAACACCTGCTTGTTAGTCTACCAGTACTTTTAAATATATATATAAAACTAAATATATTTTTCCAATCCAATAAACATTTATTAAGTACCTACTATGAGCAAGGTGCTGTGCTACACACTGTGGGGAAATTCAAACATGACCTGGGTCATCTTTTCCTCAACTCATCCTCTCCCTAGGAGACCCTGTCTGGCCTTAGGGCTTCAGATCCCGCCGTCCTCTCCTAACTCCCAGAGTCACAGCTCCTGTCTAGTTGAATTGTGTGTTCAACTTCCCAGGCAACATCGCTACTTGGGCTGCCTCACATACATCTTGAGACGGACAGTTCCCCAAGGACCCCTTGATCCTGTTCTCTCAGCCTGGCCCTCTCCCCCACCCAGCCAGTCGGCCGGCTCGGGCTTCACCAACCATTCTGGACTCTTCTTTAACGGAACCTCCCTCCTACAATTCAGCATTCGGTCCTGTTCACTCTTTCTCTGCAAGGTCTGCCTCTGTCCGTACCTGTACCTGGAGGGACGCCCTCCTGCAGGCCCTGCGGTCTCCGGCCTGGTTATTAAGGCAGCTCCTCCCTGGTCCCGCTTCTAAACGAAGATCCTGCCCCCCTCGGTTCTCCCTTCAATCGAGAGCACAAGATGCATCACTCACATCACAGCTAAAACGTCTCTTTCCAAAGAAGCCTTCTCTGATCAACTGGAGTGACCTCCCCATCCAGCCATACGCCTGTTTTCAGTCTCTCACACGACTGGTCACCGTGGTACTCACGCGGCTGTATCTCACTCGCATCCCAACCTTCCACCGGCCTGCGGTTCGCGCTGCGCCTTCGGGGCCGCCCCGCACCCAGGAGGTGCCCAGCGTGTGTGTTCCTCGACTGGACAAATGAATGATTGCATCTTACTCAATTAACGAAAAATTCAAAAGGGTCCTTGTTGCTGTTAAATCACTTTACAAAATCTGACAGTGTAGCTGGGAGTCTCCTAAATGTAAGCCAGCTTTCTACAAATGGGCTTCACCAGGAAAGCCGCTCAGGCGCCATGGCGCCCTTTCCTGACCTCCTGATTTTTATTGTTTGTTACTCCAAGCCACGTCAACAATATTTATGATGCACCGACCCTGGTCTTTTTTATTTTAGGCTTTGTTGGGGAGTAAATAATTTCCATGATTCTTTATTGACGTAAAGAGTGGCTCAGCCAGAACTAAAACTTCAGAAAAATGAGACAGGTGAAAATGCTCCATAAGGACACAATTACACTTCTCCACAATCCTTAATCTAATTTGTGAAAACTATAACTCATTTGCTGTGGCAGGGACATGAGAGTAGCAGAAATGATGTTTCACTGTACTTTAGAGACATTTGGTTATGTTTCTTCTTAACATAAATGCAACCAGCCTGCCAAATTCATGCACGTCCGGAGAGAAAGTTCGGATCTTGTTCTGTTTCTCCGCTAACGTAGCTGTGTCCGTCGATAAAAGTGATCCAAGTTTTTATTTACTTAAGAGGCCGTAGAGACGGGTAAAAATAAAATTTCCTTTAACTTTGGTCAAGTTGTTAATTCTATTGGTAAATTTCTTAATTCCTAGACCTTCACATTCATTTCTTAAACTGTAACTCAAGAATTGTAGAAGGATAGAGATAAGTCTTTTAAGATATTCTAATCTCTTTATGTTGTGGATGAATAGAGTGTTAGGCAGGTGAAATGATTTGATACTGCCACGTCTTCCATCACTGCTCCGTAGCCACACCTCCACAAACTCCCATCACAATTTGCGAGGTAAACGATTCTCACAGTTGCCATGTCTAGATGAGGAAGCACGTCCTGGCCAGTTCAGCGCTTTGTCTATAGAGACTCACAAAATGAATGGGCAAACTATCAAGACATTATCTACTTAACTAATTGTTCTCAAACGTTTTAAAGTTAAACATCCCCAGAGGTGGGAAATTCATCTTTAAAAAAGAGTACAACTTTTTATGTGAAATATTTTAAATTTACAGAAAAGTTGTAAGAATAATGTGAAGCACTCATAACTTCCCTTTACCCATATTTGCCAATTCTAAACCTCTTTAATAATATTTATAATTTTGTTTCCCTGATATGTATGTGTGTAGGAATGTTTGGACATGCACACACATGAACATATCCATTTAGAATATATTATTTATTTTTCCAAGCCACTTGAAAGCTACATACATCATGCCTTATGAACCCTTAACCCTTCAGCACACATTTCCCAAGATCAAGGCTATGTCCTTATTGTAACGTAACACAGTATGTTAACATTGATACAATACTATTGTCTAAATACAGTTCCTATTCCCATTTTTTCAGTTATCTAAATAATGTCCTTTTAGTAGTTTTCTCCAGGATAATACTGAGTCATGGATAACACAGACCAAATAGATGTCATTGCTCTTTAGTCTCTTTAGCCTGGAATGTACTTCAGCATTTCTTTTGTTCCAGAGCATTGCCAGCTTTGAAGGGTATGAGCCAGTTATTTTATAAATATTAACATATTTTATAAATCTGAATTTGGGTTTTTCTGAGTGGCCTCAGCCAGAACACTACAAGGTGGTGTCCAGGTGTCTTCCTCAGGGCACCTCACTCAGAGGCACACAATGTCAACTTGCTCTCTCTCTCTCTCTCTCTCTCTTTTTTTAAATGATGTCAATTTTGACCACTCCATCAAGGTGTTATCTAGTTTCCACAGAATTACAGACTTTTCCCTGGCAACTTGCAGGGAGTCTGTGGGTAAACATGCTGAGACCATGCAATTATCCTGATTCCTCCTCACCAATTATCCTGATTCCTCCTCACACTTTCCTCCCTGGATTTTGCAACCTTCATGATTCTTGTCTGAACCAATCTAAGCTCTGATAATTGAAAAATGGAGGTTCTACCTTTCCAAGCTCATGATTGCTCCGATGGAGGGATGGCCACCATTAAACTGCCTGCTAAAAGACCTGTGTAGTCTGTCTGTTTTTTTTTGGGGGGGTGTGTCATATTTTACTGTTTCTTGACTTTATGCATTCTCAATTTTTTTAAAAAGTAAAACTGTGCTTTCCAAAAACACAAATTAAGTAAAAGCACACTAAAACATTATTTAAATAATAGTCACTAATATTTTGAAACAAATCGCTAAATCAAAAAAGTAAAATTTTCATCATTGGACAGTGTTGATGGAGCATAGAGATGACAGCCAGAGGACCACAATCTGGCTTGTTGACAGTGGCAGGCATGAAGATTGGCCTGCAGCTCAGGTTTTCATCAGACATTGTTTTAAAGTTAATCAAACCTTATTTGTTAAAAGCATAATATCCTCAGCAGTTAGCAGCAAAAATTTGTGGCATAGAGTATGTGGGATAAGGGTAGATTATATATAGCAGTGACTTTTAAAAATCCTCTTTTTCTTAAGAATTTATTAGTTCAGGGTGGTGCCTGTGGCTCACTGAGTAGGGCACCAGCCCTATATACCAGGGGTGGTGGGTTCGAACCCGGCCCTGGCCAAAGTGCAACAAAAAAATAGCTGGGTGTTGTGGTGGGCGCCTGTAGTCCCAGCTACCTGGAAGGCTGAGACAAGAGAATCGCCTAAGCCCAACAGCTGGAGGTTGCTGTGAGCTTTGATGGCACAGCACTCTACCAAGGGCAACATAGTGAGACGCTGTCTTAAAAACAAAAAAAAAAAAAAGATTTATTAATTCATCAATCAGTCATGTACAATTTACTAAGCAACTTCTTGGCCATGACTATGTCAGTACTGGAATGCTTATATCCAACAGAAGCTTACAGTTCCATGGGAGATCCCTCTGTAGCATGGGTATGCATCCGAATCCCCCAAGATTGCCTGGATTTCAGGTCCCGCATGTTTTGACTCAACAGGTCTGGGATGATACACAGGAATTTTGGGGTTTAGCGGTCAGAGGAGGGTTGTCATAGAAACACCAGAGGCCAAACTGTTCAAACGATTATGATGTGTGCACCACTTGTTGACCCTCCCTCTCCAGCCCTCACCACTTCATGTTAAAAATATTAGTAAAAAATAATACAAAACCAAAAAATAAATTTTTAAACTGGCAAGGTTCAGACATTCTCATTATAGTTATTATATTTTCAAGCTTCTTTTGAAATACTAAACACTAGAGAATATTCTCCCAGAAAATTATTTTTTGGTAATGTTACTTTTCTGGGGACACAAGTATGTTCATGCTTAGCCTACTCTGATATGAGGGACTTGGTGGGCTTGCTGGTCCCAGGTCAATGCACTCACCTGCTTTATTTTGCTGAGGTTAAACTGGCACTGGGGCTTGCCCTGGTGAGGCAATCTGCTAGGAAGACACAGGCTGCTTGAGCTATTGATGCTAAAGAGATACTTTAAAGTCTACATGTCTACCTTTTTGAAAAATAAACTTAAAAAGATGCAGTATTGGTCGACATTTATTTATCCATTTAATCAATAAATACTTGAGTTCCTACTAGGTAAAAATAATTCCTGGGAGATTATAAAAATAAACAAAATGGATTATGCTTTATAGGAGCTTGGGTATAAAAGTTGAGAGATACCATCTATCTTTCTTGGGAGTGGGTATGCATTTGAAGCTTAAAGTATCCTAGAATCCAAGTAGCACAGAAGACAGGACACAGGTTTTGAACCCAGAGAGGTATGAGTTCAAACGCTAACCCTGTCTTTTCTTTGCTGAAAAAACTTTCAGAAGTACCTAGCTTTGATGGAGCCTGGTTTCCTCGTCCAAAAAAAACATGAATACTAACTCATTCCTCATAGAAATGTTTGAAGGATTGACATATATTCATGAACTAATGCATCAACTGTCACATGAGGCAACTATTACAGTGTTTAATATGTCAGGTATAAATTTTTATATATTTAATATATAAATTACATATTCTTTATAATATTCATACATAAAACATGATAATAATGTTCAATTATTGGTGCTTTGTTTTATACATATTTTAATGCATTGGCAATTAATATTTACATAAAATTGAATTAAGATCTTTCTTTTCTGAGGATTTTCTACCCCAGAGGGACGTCTGCAGAAGAAACATCCATCACAAACAGAGATAGCTGATCTATTAAATACTTTCCAGTATTATGATACATATCGATCAAATGGTGCATGATCCATTGGAATGGGAACACCATGGGTAATGAATGAATAATTAATATTTTCCATTGTTACCTCACAAATAAAACTTGAGGCATTATGAAGAGACTGCTCCTAAATTCTTTTCCTCTGAGGTTGAACTAGATGTTTAATTTATCTGAGATCATTATAAATTACTACAAAGTATCTTTTGAAGTGGGGTGGAGACAGGCAGAGAGTGAATATAGTAACCCCATAATCTCCAAACATGCTGCATAGTAAAACTTTCACTGATGTCATTTTAATATTTTATACTATGTTTACAATGTATTTTTATCCCTGAACTGTCCTCCTCCTTCAAAGTTGAAGAATAAAAGATCAATTTTAACATCTGAGAAACTATTGAATATAATTTTTCCATATGATTTTCCTAAGGATGAATGGAGCAATGTTGTGAAACTTGTGACAGAACCTGGGGGGTGGAGAGAGATAAAAAAATGATCTACATGTGCACACCAAGCCATTTCACATTATAGACAGCTAAGACCAAAGCAGACCTCACTTGATTCTTTGCAAGATTCTCGGTTTGATATTTTACTAAAGATAATTATGAAGTACTTTCAAACAGAACTATTTAGACTTTATATATATTATCCTAACTGTAAAAATAATAAATTTTTTTTCTAATATGATCTAATGAAAAGTGGGGGCAGGAGGATGAGGGAGGGGTCACGGTGTATGGCACACCTCTTGGGGGTGGAACACAATTATAGGAGGAACTTTACCTAACAAATGCAATTACTGTAACCTAATTCTTTGTAGAATGAAACCCCCTCAATGAAACCCCAACAATAAAAAGAAAAATAAAATTTCTTACTTTTATAGTTTTTAACATTACTATTTCAAGATTCTTCTGAATAATTTTCTAGGACAAGTAGTAATGATACTTACTCTGTGGAAATGCATTTGACAGTGGAAGAAATTAACTTTGTAATTAGATAGAAGATATTTAAAAATGGTTGAGTTTTTTTTTACTTTTTCAATCATATTTCAATTACATTTAAAGAAGATTTACACATTGATGGAGTTGAATAATATTGAGATCTAATAATTCATTCACTAATATTTTCCCAATTGATCTTAGTAAAAGAGAACCATAAAGTCAATGAATTATTTGGAATAAAGTGCTGAAAGCCATACTTTAAAAATAACTGTCTTGACAAAGTGAACCTGAAAAATATACATCATTCAAACCCTTACACATTACACTTCTACTTATAGGAGGGAACAAATGAAAAAGCGGGATAAGATACCACATGGTGTGTTTGAGCCAGGAGGCGAGGTAGAGAATTTAACCTCCTCGTCAAGGTGAGCTTACTTTCACAGCTGTTTTATTCTGGGGGCATTTACCAGCTGTAGCCATGGGAGGAGCCTGGGTGCCTCAGCATTTCACTGAAGAAGCACCTCTGAGCAATGATGAAACCAACACAGCTTTAGGTAGAATTTGGGGGGCCTGGAGCACAGAGCTGTTTTACCATCGGGAAAGAATACCAATTTCTGGGGCTACATGGGGCAGGATGGAAAGCCTCTCTAAGAAAAGTAAAATTTTTTCAGCCTTTTAAGACAAGGACCTGCAGGAGAAAGAACTTGGGAGAAACCCTAGACTTTCTGTAGAAACTCTTGAGAATGAACAAAGGTTAGGCTCTTCTGAAGGCTGTAGTTCAGCATTGACATGGACCAATCCCTGATTCAATTACAACGAACTACTCCATTATATGCCCAGGAGGAAGATACATGATCTGGACCCGCTCCAATTTTCTGTCTACAATATTCAGAATTTAATAGAAAATTATTAAACATGTAAGCATAAAACACCTCAAGATAACAAATAAGAGTCATGTGAAATATAGTGAAGAGATTAAAAATAGTATTAGTTGGAGCCCCAGAGGAAGCACAAAGTGGGAATGAACTTGAAGCAAGAGAGAATTAAGAGTAATAAAAAGGTAAATATGTGAGATTATGCACATAGAAATAAATACAATTGGTGTAAATTCAATACATAAAACAATAATAGAAATATCTCTACAGAGTTCAAAATATATGTAGAATTAAAAATAACAGCAGTCTTCACTACTGCACACACCTGGAAGCAAAGCCACATCTTTGATCTGAAGATCATGGTCACATCTTCAAGAAAAATGTATCTCCCCCATGAAATTAAATTCAAAAATAAGAAAAAAGTGACTCTTACACCAGAAGCACATAAACCAACACAAAAACACAGGAAACATGAAAAACCTAGGTAATATGACACCCTCAAAGGAGTCCTAACTGAAAAGAAATTACTGAAATTCCAGACAAAGAATTCAAAATATTGATTTTAAAGCAGTTCAATGAGATGCAAGAGAATGCTGAAAAACAATACAAAGAACTCATAAAATCAATTCAGGACATGAATGAGAAATTTGCCAAGGAGATTGATAATTTTTTATTTTAAGTGGACATTCTGGAACCGAAAAATTCATGAAGGAGATAAAAATTCATGAGGGAGATTGTTTGAAAGCTTCAACAATAGGCTATCCCAACCAGAAGACCGAATTTTAGAACTCAAAGGCAGGTCCTTTGAAATAATGCACTCAGTCATCAAAACACAAACAAACAAAAACCAAAGCACATAGACTTCAAGAAGTCTTCAAAGAAATAATAATAATAATAAAAAAGAAGTCTTTAAAAAAATAACAGATGAAAAGTCTCCAAATTTAGCAAAAGATTTAGACATTCACATACAGGAAGCTTAATGATTTCCAGAAAAACAAAACACAAAAAGGACTTCACTACTTTAAAGTCCTTTTTGCACAAAAGTGAAAGAACAAATTTTAAAACTAGCAAGAGAAAAACATCTAGTAAACTACAAAGGAAACCCCACTAGAATAACAGCAGACCTCTCAGCAGAAATTTTACTGGTGAGAAGGGAGTGGGAGCACATATTCAAACTGCTGAAAGAAAAACTGCTGGCCCAGAATTCTATATCCTAAATGAAGAATGAATTTGTTCTCAAACAAATGCTGAAGGAATTCATCACCTCTAGACTGTCACTGCAGGAAATGTTCAAGGGAGTCCTATACTTAAAAGCAAAAGGGTAATATTCATCCTTATGAAAACATCCTTATAAAACTCACTGATAAAGCAATCACAGAAAGGAGAAAAGTCATCAAATTACACTACTACAGAATTCCACCAAACCACAAAGAGAAAGAAAGAATTTATAAAACAACTGGAAAATAGTTAAAAATATGAGAAGACAAAACCACACACATCAGTATTGACCTTGAATGTAAATAAATTAAATGTTCCACTTAAAAAATACAGATTGAAAGATGGTTGGCTAGAGATGTCAGTCACCAGATCATCTCAGAAAAAAGGGAAGAGTTTTAAACAAGAACAACCCCCCCCCCCCGAAAATAAAAACAAAACAAAAATAACCACCACAACTCAGGTGTAATTCTGAGGGAAAAGCACTAGAACCTACTAGAGATTCCATGGGAAAAAGTTGCAGTGCAGAACAAGAAGCAGCAAGATTTTAGCAGAGATCAACCCTGAGGAATTTGAAGCCCCACGGAAAGTGTAGGTGGGGGGTGCTTCTTTTATGCCCCTCACACCTCTGTCAGACTGAAGGCTCCCAAACTGTTGGAGAGCTTAACTACCCTCACAAATCCAAAAGCTTCCAGTGAAATGGGAGCTTCTTCCTGTTAAACTAAGTATCATAAATGAAGGTGAAATAAAGCCTTTCTCAGAAAAGCAAGCACTAAGAAAATCTGTCACAACTAAACCTGCCCTACAAGAAATACTTAAAAGTGTTCTATACATGGAACAGAATTGATATACATCACCACTGTAAAAATAAATACTTGAAAGTTAAAACTTACAAGCTCTTATGAAACAGTTAACATAAGAGAGAGAGCAAAGCAACTAGGTAACAATCAAAATCATGACCAGAAAAGTATCTCACTTATCAATACTAATGTTGAATCTGAACAGCCTTAAAAGATGTAGATTGGTTGGCTGGATAAAAAATACACCCCAAATATATTCTGTCTTCATGAAACCCATTTAAATCACAAAGATTTTCATAGATTTAAGGTAAAGGGTGTGGAAGAAATATTTCATGCAAATGAAAACCAAAAGTGAGCAGGGTAAGACCAGGCATGGTGGTTCACACCTGTAATCCCAGCACTCTGGGAGGCTGAGGTGGGTGGATTGCTTGAGCTCACAAGTTGAAGACCAGCTTTAGCAAGAGTAATACCCCATCTCTAAAAATAGCTGGGTGTTGTGGCAGGTGCCTGTAGTCCTAGCTACTTGGGAGGCTCAGGTAAGAGGATCACTTGAGCCCAAGAAGTTGAGGTTGCTATGAGCTATGACACCATGGCACTGTACTGAGGAGAAAACAGTGAGACTGTACCTAAAAAAAAAAAAAAAAAAAAAAAAAAAAAGTGTGCAGTAGTAGTTATTCTTATATCAGATAAACTATAAATCAATTGTGTTAAAAAAAGAAAAAACGAAGACAGTCATTATATTATGAGAAATGAATCAATTCAACATAATGAGGGAAGTCCTTGCCTAGAGAAATCAGGCAAGAAAAAGAAATAAAGGGAATTCTAATTGGGAAACAGGAGGTCAAACTATCCCTGTTTGCTGATGATACAATCTTTTAGTTAGAAATCCCTATAGACTCCACCAAAAGACTATGGAATTTATAAATAAATAAGTCTGAGGTTACAAAATGAATGTACACAATTCAGTAGCATTTCCATATACTAATAACAGTCAAGGTGAATGTCACATCAAGAACATGATACATTTACAATAGCTGCCAAGTAAATGAATGAGCTAGGAATATACCTAAGTAGGTGAAAGATCTTTACAAGGAGAACTACAAAACATTGATGATGGAAATCATAGATGGCAAAAACAAATGGAAAAAAAATCAACATCGTTAAAAACGTCCATATTGCCCAAAGTGATTTACAGATTCAACACAATACCTATCAAAATGCCAATATCATATTTCACAGATCTCAGAAAAGTTACCCTAAACTACTTCATGTGAAAACAAACAAATAAAAAAGCCTGACTAACCCAAGCATTCTAAGCAGAAAGAACAAATTCAGAGACATCACATTACCTGACTTCACATTATACTACAAGGCTACTGTAAACAAACCAGCAGGGTACTGGTATAATTGTAGAGACATAAACCAATGAAACAGAATGAAGAACCCATAAATAAAATTATATTAGTCACAACTGATTTTTGACAAAGCAAACAAAAACATCCACTAGGGAAAGGAAGCCCTATTCAATAAATGGTGCTGGTAAAACTGGATACCAACACGCAGAGCAATGATACAGGACCCCTATGTTTCACCACATGCAAAAATTGACTGAAAATGGATTAAAGATCTAAATGTAAGACCTGAAACCATAAAAATTATGGATAAAACCATAGTCAACTTCATACATTATAGGGGAAAGTTGAAAGTATTTTTTTCTAAGAACTGGAACAAGACAGGGTGTGCACTTTCACCACTCGTATTGGACATAGCATTGGAATTTCTTAACTAAAGAATCAAGCAAGAGAAAGACATAAAAGACATTCAAATTTAAAAAGAGGAAGTGAAATTATTCCTGTTCGTTGATGATATTATCTTATATCTAGAAAAACCTAATTTTGTCCTCAAAAATCTCTTAGATTTGATAAAAGAATTTAGTTAAGTTTCAGGTTACAAAATCAATGTTACTGTGTACCAATAATGATACAGGTGAAAATCAAGAAGGAAAGTCCATACACAAAAGCCACAAAAAATACCTAGGAATAAATTTAACCAAGGAGGTGTCCTTCTTTACAAAAAAAACTATAAAATGCTGATGAAAGAGATCTCAGATATGACATAAACAAATGGAAAGACATCCCATCCCATGCTAATGGATCAGAAGAACTAATATTAAAATGACCATATTGTCCAAAAGAATCTACAGTTCAATAAATCTCTATGAAAATACCAACATTTTCCACAGAATTATAACGAACAAGCCTACTCATAAGAAACAAAACAGGAGTATGAATAGCCAAAGCAATCCTAAGCAAAAAGAACAAAGCTGCAGGCATCATATTATCAGATTTCAAGTTAAATTACGAGTCTATAGTAACCAAAACAACGTGGTCTGGTGTTTTGACCCACAGATCAATGGAGCAGAATAGAGAACCCAGAAATAAAGCCACACATTTACAGCTCACTGATCTTTGACAGGAACTGACAAGAACATACATTGGGGAAGGACACCCTTTGCAATAGATGGTGCTGGGGAAATTAAATTGCTACATTCAGAACAGTAAAACCGGACCCATATCTCTCAACACATACAAAAATCAACTCAAGATGGATTAAGGACTTAAACGCAAAACCTGAACTTTTTACTGAAGAAAATCTAGGGAAAACTCTTCTGGACATTGGTCTAGGCAAAGAATTTATGACTAAGACCTCAAAAACACAGGTAACCAAAACGAAAAGAGACAAGTGGGTATTTAAAGTAAGAAACTTCTGCACAGCAAAAATAAATAACAGAATTAACAGGAAGCCCACAGAATGGGAGAAAATATTTACAAACTATTCATCTGATAGGGAACAATTTTCCAGAATATACAAGGAACACAAAACAATAACAACAACAATAAAAAAACCTAAATAGTCCCATTAAAAAGTGGGCAAAGAAGTTGAGCAGACATTTTTCAAAAGAAGACATATAAATGGCCAATAGTTACATGAGAAAATGCTCACTAATCATCCGAGAAATGCAAATTAAAACCACAATGTGATATCCCCTAACCTCCGTCAGAATGATCACTAAAAGTTAAAAAAATAACAGATGTTGGCAAGGATATGGAGAGAAAGGATTGCTTGTACACTGTAGATGGGAATGCAAATTAGTAAAACCTCTATGGAAATTGGTATGGAGAGTTCTCAAAGAACTGAAAATAGAACTACCATTTAATTTAGCAATCCCACTATCTATCCAAAGGAAAAGAAATCAATACATCAAAAAGATACCTGTTCTCATGTTTACTGCAGCACTATTCACAAGAGCAAAGGTATGGAATCAACCTAAGTGTCGACCAACAGATGACTGGATAGAGAAAATGGAGTACATACACAAAACAGAGTCATAGTCATAGAAAAGAATGAGATTGTGTCTTTTTCAGCAAAATGGATGGATCTGGAGGTGATTATCTTATGTGAAACAAGTTAGGCAAAGAAAGACCTCACAAGAGGAGCTTAAAGAGGAACATGTGGTACAGACAGAGGAATGAGAGGTAACAGGGACTCAGAAGGTGGGGGCACAGGGGGGGCATGGATGATGGGGAATTACTTATTGAGCATAACATATGTGATTTTAATGATGGATACATTCAAAGCCCTGACTTGACCATCAAGTGCATGTAACAAAATTGCACTTGCACCCCATAAATTCATATAAATAAATAAATAAATACATAAATAAATAAATAAAATCAATTGAGATTGTCATACCAGAAAAAGTAGACTGTATGGAAGGAAGCATTACAGAAATTAAGAAGGTGTGCCGGTTATTAATTATGGTCCTCAGCTCCAAGCCTACAAATCCCTCTGTACTGTGATACTGGAGCTGAACTCTGCAGACTACATTCTTCACTTTTCTGGTTGGCTGAAATTTTGACTCTGCCAATAGAGGGTACCGGAGACACACTGCAACGCTGGAGGAGCAAGAAGTGACTTTTTCTTCTTTTAACATTCAGTTCAAGCCAGCAGCAAGTGTGTTGATTTGTAGGGGCCCAAGTAGAATCCACCCACTGCAGTGGGGGCCTGCACAGACCAGGGGAGGTGTGACTTTAGTCAAGTTTCATATCATCATAGACACTCCCTGTTCTTAGGCCTGTGAATCCCATTTTAGCGAGTTCCCCCAGTGGCCACATTTCTCTCCTTGCCATAGCCTGGCACGACTCCTCTGAGGTTCAGTTATTTCCCTGTCCATGTCTCCTCATGCCTACGGTGCTGCAGGCTCTATGTCTATAAGCCTTCCAGTCCCTCTCTATTCCTTTTAGTAAGTAGTTAGTCTAGTTTTTGTTTTTTGACTCTACCTTAATGAATGTGGAAGGATATTTTATAGTAAAAAGGGCTCTATAAAGGGAAAAAATAGTTCTTTCTTTTTCTTTCTTTCCTTTTTTCCCCTTCCTTTCTTCCTTTCTTCCACCCCTCCCTCCCCTTTCTTTTTTGAGAGGCTAGACTACAGTCTGTCAGCTCAGCTCATAGCAACCTCAAATTCCTGGATTCAAGATATCCTCCTGACTCACCCTCTGAGTAGCTGGGATGACCAGCATGTGCCACCATGCTCAGCTAATTTTTCCATTGTTTTGTAGAGATGAGGTCTCATTCTTGCTCAGGCTGGTCTCAACCTTCTAGCTTCAAGTGATTACCTCACCTCAGCCTCCCAGGGTGCTAGGATGATAGGCACAAGCAGCTGTGTTCATCCTGATAGCACATTTTAAAACCTGTATTTAGTCTATAACATGACTTTAAAATACATAAAGCAAAACTTGACAAATCTCCAGTCACAGTGGGGAATTTTAACACACCTCTGTTAATGACTGATGGAATTTCAGACCAGAAACAAAGGAAGGAAGGAAGGAAGGAAGGAAAAAAAAGCCTTTGAGAACACAGAAGCTCTGCACAATGCAAGGCACAAACCTGACTTTCTGACCTGTGTGGAATCCTGCCCCAGACAACACAGAGTGTGCATTCTTGTCAAGTTCACCTTAAACTTCTACCATAGTTGGCCATGGCTCACTCATGAGTAAAGTCACAACAAACTTCACATTCATGTATAAATACAAAGGGCTGAGAATTGTCATGCTAATCTTGAAGAGGGACAAAGCAAGAGGATTTTGCCAGATATTGAGAATTATTATAAATACAGATGCAGTAATTAAGGCAGCATGTTTTTTATGGAAGGATAAAAAATTGAATCACCCGAGTAGCCTAAAAGTCCAATAATAGACCCACATTTAAATCATCATTGCATCTATGACAAGTTTCCTTGCCCTGCAGTGGGGGTGCTATGGATTGAGTGTGTGCCCCAAAAGTTCATGTAGAGAAAGTCTATCCTCACCTCAATGAGGCAGTGTTGGGAGTGAGGCCCATGGGGAAGCATTTGGGTCCCTTGCAACTTGATGAATGCCGAGTGGATTCTTGCTCTTGTAGGACTGAATTAGTTACTGCAAGAACAAGTTACTATAAAGCAAGGATGCTCTTGTGTTTGCCCTCCTTTTTCACACACCTGCTTCCTCTTCTGCTTCTCTATTTGGTGACACAGCACAAGGTCCCTATAGAGGTTGAGCAGATGCCAGCACCATGCTTCTTGGATCTCCCACCCTTCAGAATCATAGACTAAAAAAAAACTTTTTTATTTATAAATTACACAGTCTCAGGTATTCTGTTATAGCAACAAAAATCAGACTAAGTCAGAAAATAGAATTATGTTCTTTTTAATACAAGTATCTCAAAACTTTTGTAGTGACCTACCTAAATGGTGCTGGCCTAAGTCAAATGCAAAAATGAATTTTGATGCCCGCCTTAAATAATGCATAAGAAAAAAGATCAATTCCAATGCATTGCAAAACTAAATATAAAAAGTTAATGTTTTAGGAAGGAAACAGAATGTTTTTATGATGTAGCAAAAATTTTTTAAGCTAAACATAAAAAACTAATAAATTGGCTTGTATTATGCATAATAATTGTTTTCATCAAAACAAACCAAAATATAATAAGACAATTGATGGAATTTGAGAAAATATCTGTAATAACTATATTTGATGTGGACTCAGATCCAGAATACATAAAGAACTTCTATGAAAGAAGACAGATGAAAAAGACCCAGTGAAGAAATGGGCCAATAGAAGATGAAATTTGTAATAGTCACAAAAGAGGATCTCCAAAGAGACCAGTAAACTCATGAAAAGATTATTGACTTCACTTGTCATCACAGGAGAATGTCTAAAATTGAGAAGACATGTAATAGTGGCAAGTATAAGGCATAACTGGAACTTTTACACATTACCAATTTCTACCACTTTTGGATCTTAGAGCTGGTTACACAAATGTGTTACCTTGATTAAAAATCACTCAGCTGTCCACTTACAATTAGTGTATTTTACTAAATGTATTTTATACACACACACAAAGATGTACATTAAAAAAAATCACATCAGAACAGCTTGAAATTTCATGTACCAAAGACTTTGCATTTACCTAAGGTAGGTCTTCCCTAAACACATGTCCCTTGCTGCAATCTTTGCATTGTCTGAGAATATGAGCAAGAAGACAGGGTAAGAATTTGAAAGTCAGGGTTCTCCCCCTCCAAAAAAAAAAAAAAAAAAAGAAAAGAAAATTCTACAGAAGGGCAAAGCCACATAAAACAGATGAAATGCAGTTCACGGGAGTGGCTTGGAAATTACCAGATGGTATATGGTGGGAAGACTGGAAGAGATTCCCTGACTACCTTACTGAACATTCCAAAATAGCAATGGACATGCAGAAGTTGCTCGCTTTCATTGCCAGAATTATTTAGTTACAGAAGAGGGAGGAACAAAACCTTCTTTCTCACAGTTTGACTTCCCTATAGCTGTTTGTCATATTAAATGGGAAATACAGTGCCCTAATGACCAGATTGTTGACTTTGGGCTCTGTTCAAAGGGTGAAGCACAGAGTAGACATCTCATTACAAGCTAGTCACGGTGAGATAAGAGACAGAACTCCAGCCACCTCTGGCTGGGGGAACCTACACAGAAACATCACTCTGGGGACACAGAGAAACAGGAGGAGACTCCAGGAGATGTGGCGCTGAGGAAGACTGGAATAAAAAGCAAGTGCCTGGGTATGGGCAGAGGCCAGTCAGACAGTCCACAGAAGGCTAGGGAGAGGAAGGAGCTGTCCTGCAGTTTTTTGATTTTGGTCTGATTTTGTCCCTGGAGCTGCCTTGAAGGGGAGTGAACAGCGAATGAACTCAAACAGCCTGTGGTGGCCAGGATTGAGTGCCAGGAGGGGTGGAACTCCTAACAGCTTGGCTACAGACAAGGCACCACCACTGTGGGAAGGCCACATTGGAAGAATAGTCCATAGGATCCTAGCGTATAGTTAGCTCTGGCACACCTGCTGAACTCAGGCAGCCATCCCTGGGGTGAGATGAAAGGCTTCACACACCTAGGAATGCCACTTTGTTGTCAGAGGCACTGTTTAATGTGCCTCATAAGAAATATGGTGAGAGTTTCAGGACCCTAATCCCATAGGAACTGAATGCCGATAAGATGACCAGCCCCTGATTGAGGGCAAATAAGTCAGGAAGAAAGAAATGGATCTCCTCTGCAACCAGAGAGTAAATTCTGGCCCACATCTTATACAGCAAAACCAGTGTGAGTGTTCTCTGTTTCCTAATACCAATAGATTGAAATATATATGTTTTTTGTTTTTTTTTAATTTTGCTCCTTTTCTCATTTTTTCTTGGTTTTTTCTTTTTTCTTGTTGTTGTTATTGTTGTAGTTGTTTTGTTTTATTGTATTTTTATGTTTTCATTTTTACTTTCTTCAATACCAAAGGTTTCTCCATTTAGTTTTTTCAACTTTGCTTTTTAACTTAGTTTTTTTCTTTCTTCGCTTTTTATTTCTCTCTTTTGGTAGAGATTTTTATACCTTTCTAATCTTTCCCACATAAATTTCTTATACAACAATTTTTTCCTTCATATTATATAGTTATATTTAAAATTTTCTTTTTCTGTTTTAATGGGTTTTTTTTCCCCCTTTTCTCTGAGTTCTGGCAGGATCAGAGCAGTGGTCTTTCTGAGGTTCACAGCATTGGCCTTGCTTGATGGGGTTATGAGCTCAGGGTCTATGGTGTCTTTTTAGCTTTAGTATTAGGAAAGACGGCAATAGTAGGCCCCCACTGTGACACACTGCTGATATTTTTCTATATTTGGCTGATGTGGGGTCTTGCTTTTCCCAGGCTGACCTCAAGGGATCCACCCAGCATGGACTCACAAAACCCTAGAGTTGCAGGTGTGGGCCAAAGCACCCTGCTCATTTCTCCTGTTGCTCTATTTCTCTCTTTCTTTCCTTCTTCTCTTTTCATCATTTCTTTCCTTTCACCTCCTCCATTTTTTTCTTCTTTATCTTTTTCTTTCCTTTCTTTCTTTTCACTGTTTACCCCTCTCTTCCTTTCGGCATTATACCAAAAGGCCATTTTAACACCTAAGCTCTGAGACAAGGTAATTTAAAGCAAAGGAGGTAGTGAGATGAAAAAGCAAGAGAAGGACATGAACAAGAAGAAAACACACATGAGGAGGAAGCACGAAAAAAATTCTCACAGAAATTCAAAACAGAGCAACCATTTCAAGAGATCATGAGCTAGCTACCTACCACAGAGGATTCCACCTATAAAGACTTAATGAAAATTACAGAAAGGGAATTTAAAATATGGATGGAAAAAAATAAAGAGAATTAAGGGGAAAGTAGAAAATAATCAAAAGGAAATTCAAAAACAGAACCAAAAGTGGATTGAAGATATGAAGAATATAGAAAGGATATGGCAGACCTTAAGGAATTTAAGCTGTCAATCAGGGAACTTAAAGATGCAGTAGAAAGTATCAACAGATTAGATCATGGAGAAGAAAGAATCTCAAAGCTAGAGAATAAAGCTCTTGAGCTAACCTAGGCAGTTAAAGAGGCATAAAAGAAGAGAGAGAAAGCAGAACACTCACTCAGAGAATTATGGGACTTCACAAAGTATTAGAACATATGAATTATGGGTATCCTCAAAAGGGAAAAAGAATATCCCAAAGGAATAGAAGCCCTACTTCAGGATATCACAAATGAATATTTCCCAAATATCACCAAAGATTCTGAAACATTCCATTTAGAGGGATATCGAACCCCAGGTCTTCTCAACACAAACAGAGCATCTCCATGACACATTGTCATGAACCTGTCCAAAGTCAAGAAAAGAGAAAATTCTGCAAGCAACCAGGAGAAAGTGCCAATTGACCTACTGGGGCAGATACATCAGGGTGACAGTGAACTTTTCAGCTGAAAATTACCAAGCCAGAAAAGAATAGTCATCTACCTTTAAGCTTCTTAATTAAAAGAATTTTCATCCCAGAATTCTGTATCCTGCTAAACTAAATTCAAAATCAATGCAAAAATTAAATCTTTTACTGATAAGTAAAAATTGGTGAAGTTTGTCACAACAAGCTCTATAGGAAATACATTGATCCATTCTCCACGCTGAACATCAACATGGACCACTAACAAAATAAACACCCACAAACTAAAGGACAAAACCTAGCTTCCACAGTGGCACAAAGGATAAAACTAAGCAATGGACTTTCACAAAATAAGATGAATAGAACTCTATGACACTTATCAATTATTTCAATGTTTTTTAATGGCTTGAATTACCCACTGAAGAGGCACAGGATAGCCAATTTGATCAAAAAAAAAAAAAATACAAGCCATCCATATGTTGTCCCTAGGAAACACAGGTAACCTCAAAGGATAACACAAGACTTGGGACAAAGGGTTGCAAAACAATATTTTAGGCAAATGGAAATCAGAAGAAAGGAGGAGCTGCAATCTTATTTTCAGATACATGTGGATTTAAAGAAACTAAAGTTAAAAAAGACAAAGATGGTCACTTCATACTGGTCAAGAGAACAATACAATAAGAGGACATTCCAATCCTAAATATTTATGCACTCAACTTAAATGCTCCAAGATTTATGGAACAGACCTTGATTGGTCTGAGCAATATGATATCTCATAACACCATAAGAGCTGGGAGCTTTAACTCCCCTCTGACAGAACTGAACTGATCTTCTACATAGAAACTAGACAAAAATACAAGGATCTTAAATACAATCCAAGAACAACTGTGTTTAATAGACATATACAAAACACATCATCCCCAAACCAAGGAATATATGTTATTCCAAAATAGATCAGATCCTAGGACACAAATCAAACCTCAACAAAATTAAAAAATTGAAATTGTACCTCGTATCTTCTCATGCCATATGAGGTAGAACTCAACTCCAAAAAAACTTTTCATAACACACAAAGACATCATGGAAGTTAGAAAACCTTATTCTGAATGACAGTTTTTTTCAAGGAAGGGATAAGGGAGGAAATTATTAAATTCCTTGAAACATAATAACAATGAAGCTATAAATTACAAAAACCTGTGGGATACTGCAAAAGCAGTCTTAAGAGAGAAATTTATCTCATTGGTGCCTACATCCAAAAAATGTAGAGCACATTGACAACCTAATAAGTCATCTTAAAGATGGAAGGGGAAGAGCAATCTAATCCAAACCTAACAAAAGAAAAGAAACAACCAAAATTAAATTAGAAAGAAATGAAATTGAAAACAAAAGAGTCATTCAGAACATTAATGAAACAAAAAGTTGGTTCTTCAAAAAGATAAATAAAATAGAAAACTTTTGTCCAGATTAACTAGAAACAGAAAACTAAAATCTCTAATAACCTCAATAAGAACCTGAAAAGGGAAAATAACAACAGATACTATAGAGATACAGAAATTATCTCTGAATACTCTCTCTGCCCAGAAATGTAACAATGTGGAGGAAATGTACCAATACCTGGAATAACACAATTTCTCTGGGCTTAATCACCAAGAAATAGAACTCTTGAACAGACCAATATCAAGCACTGAAATTGAAGAAAAAAACAAACAAAAAAAACTTGCAACAAAAAAAGTCTCGGACCAGGTGGCTTTATGTCAAAATTCTATCAAACCTTCAAAGAAGAGACTGTACCTATACTGCATAAACTTTTGCCAAACATTAGGAACATATTCCTTCCCCAACATATTCTATGAAGCAAATATCACCCTAATACCAAAACCAGGAAATAACTCAATTAAAAAGGAGAACCAATTTTAGTAATGAATATTGATGCAAAAATACTAAGTAAAATCTTAGCCAATAGATTACAAGTACATATTAAAGAATTATACATCATGATCAAGTCGGGTTCATTCCAGGGATGAAAGGCTTGTTTAACATATGTAAATTCAGCTGCGCACCTATAGCTCAGCACCTAGGGCGCCAGCCACATACAAAGAGCTGGTGGGTTCGAACACAGCTTGGGCCTGCCAAAACAACAATGACAATTACAACAAAAAAATAGCCAGGCATTGTGGCGGGCACCTGTAGTCCTAGCTACTTAGGAGGCTGAGGCAAGAGAATTGCTTAAGCCCAAGGGTTTGAGGTTGCTATGAGCAGTGACACCACAGTATTCTACCCAGGGTGACATAGTAAGACTGTCTCAAAAAAAAAAAAAAAAAAAAAAAGTAAATTCATAAATGTAATTTACTGTATCAATAGACACAAAAATAAAAACCATATGATCCTTTCAATAGATGCAGAAAAAGCAATGGACAAAATTCAGCATCCTTTTCTAACAAGAATACTTAAGAATATAGGCATAGATGGCACATTTATTAAACTGACTGAAGCCATCTTCAACACACCCACAACTAATATCATACTGAATGCAGTAAAACTGAAAACTTTCCCACTTAGAACTGGAATTAGACAAGGTTGACCTCTATCACCACTACTATCCAACAGAGTGCTGGAAGTTCCAGTCAGTACAATCAGGCAAGAGAAGGATATAAATGGCACCCAAATGGGAGAAGAGGAAGTCAAAGACTCGATTTTTGCTAATGACATGATCTTATACTTAGAGAACCCCAGAGATTCAACCACAAGACATCTGGAGGTGATCAAGAAATATAGTAACGTCTCAGGGTATAAAATCAATGTCTACAAATATGACAATTAACAGCCAAGTTGAGAAGCTAATCAGAGACAAAATTCTCTTCACAGTATCTTAAAGAAAATGAAATATCTATTAATACACCTAACAAAAAATGTTAAGGATCTCTACAAAAGGAATTATGGAACCCTAGAAAAGAAATAGCAGAAGACATTAACAAATGGAAGAACATTCCATGTTCTTGCCTGGGAAGAATCAACATTGTTAAAATGTCTATACTGCCCAAAGCTATCTGCAGATTCAATGTAATCCCCTTTAAAATACCAACATTGTTTTTTTTTTGTTTTTTTTTTACCAACATTGTTTTGAAGAAGAATATTTCTTTGTTTCGTATAAAATTAGAAAAAAGCTTGTATAGCCAAGGCAATTTTTAGTAATAATAACAAAGACTGAGGCATCACTATAGCTGACTTTAGGTTATATTGCAAGTCCACAGTGATCAAAACAGCATGATATTGCACAAAAATAGAGACATAAATATTTGGAATCAAATAGAAAACCAAGATATGAAACTAATCTCTGTGGCCATCTGATCTTTGATAAACCAAACAAAAGCATACACTCAGGAAATGAATCCATATTCAATAAATGGTGCTGTGAGAACTGGATAACCATACATAAAAGACTGAAAATTGACACTCACTGTTAACCACTTGCAAAAATTTACTCAAGATGGATAAAATATTTAAATCTATGACTAGAAATGATAAAAATCCTAGATAAAAGTGTGGGGGAAAAGTCTTGATGATGTTGGCCTGGTGTAAGATTTTATGAAGAAGACTTCAGTGGCAATTGCAACAACAAAAATAAACAAATGACCTTTAAACTGAAAATCATCTGCACAACTAAGGACACAACAATAAAAGCAAATAGACAAACTTCAGAATAAAAAAGATACTTGAATATTACAAATCCAACAAAGGTTTTATAACTAGGATCTGTTGAAAATTCAAATTAATTAACAAAAACAGCAGACAATCCCAGCTGTCACTGGGCAAGAGACATGAATAGAACCTTCACTGAGGAAGACAAACAAATGGGTAACAAACATATAAAAAATACTTATCATCTCTAATCATCAGAGAGATGCAAATAAAAACCACCATGATGTATCACCTAACCCTAGTGAGAATGGCCCACATCACAAAGTCTCAAAAGTTGCAGATGTGTAGAGAGAGGAACACTTTTTCTCTACTGGTCAGACTGCAAAATAATCCATCCTCTTTAGAAGGAAGTGTGGAGAATCCTCAAGAAACTTAAATTAGATTTCCCATTTGATCCTGCAATCCCATTACTAGGCTTCTACCTAGAAGAAAAGAAGTCATTTTATCATAAAGACATTTGCACCAGATTGTTTAGCACAGCACAATTTACAATCACCAAGATGTGGAAACAACCTAAATGCCCATCAACCTAGGAATGGATTAACAAACTGTGGTATATGTATACGATGGAGTACTATTCAGCAATAAAAAGATGGAGACTTTATTTCTTTTGTGTTAACCTGGATGGAGCTGAAACACATTCTCCTTAGTAAAGTATCACAACAATGGATAATCAATATCCAATGTATCAATACTATTATGAAGCCAGTAGATGAACTAATACTCACCCACACAAGAGAAAAACTCGATTCAATTCAAGCTGAGGAGAGGGGGAAGGAGGGAGCAAAGGAGCAGGGAGGAAGGCCCCCCTCCCCTATTTCCACATTCCAACATTAGTAAAAAGGGGGTCAAAGCTCCATGAATTCTGCTGTAGAAATAAATTCTGTCTGCCTCTGCCAACACCAGCGGTGGGCAGTATCTCCAGGTGTGAAGGTCCTGCACAGAAGCAGCACTCTCAAGCCTGGAGCAGGTGTCAAGGGGTAGAGGACCAATCGTGCTCTTGGAAGGGCGTTTTCCAAGTGGCACTTGCCTCATAACCTTGCCTCGTCTCATAACACAAGCCACCCCATTATCTTAAGAGCACCTGTAGATGTGACACTCCTGGAAGAATTAAAAATGTGAAGAGTTAGGGAGGGAACAGAAGTGGTCACCAACCATTCATTGAAAGATAAAAACAAAACCAGATGACCTGGTTAGTGTAGCTGCTGGTGTAACAAATTATGTGACAACAGACAGAGGGGGAGGCAATTGCAACAAAAGTTGCAGATGTGTAGAGAGAGGAACACTTGGCATGGCAACTGCAGCAGATAAAGCTTCTACACAGATTGTTCTGCATTTTATGTTCATGGAATTGGCCAATGAATGCACCAGGAGTACCTTGATGGCATTCTGTACATAGCTTGTTGGGCTGAAAAGTTTAAATTCATAAATGATCTCGATATTAATGTATTTCTAATTTCTCCCCAGTCTTGTAATGACCCGCATATATAAAGTGATATTAAGTACATTAGTAATTATAACAGATGAGGAAATTAACTGAGATACCGGAACTTTTGAAAGTTGCTAATTAAGCCTCAGCCCTAGTGTTTGAGATTTAGAACCCTTCTTTCTTTTTTCTTTTTCTTTTTTTTATTAGATCATAACTGTGTACATTACTGCATTTATGGGGTACCATGTGCTGATTTTATATGTAATTTGGAATGTTTACATCAAAGTGATTAACCTATCATTCACTTCACTTATTTAATTGTTGTGTTTAGACATTTATACTCTACTATTAATATACTTGACATGTACACTTGCAATATGCACAGTAGGTGAGGTCCCTCCTATTACTCTCCCTCCACCCATAGCCCCTTGCCCTCCTTTCACTCTCCTCTTTAATTGTGTTTTATCTTTCATAAGAAAGTGTGGGTATTATATATTGATTTCGTAATAGTATTGATTACATTGGGTATTTTTTTTCCATTCATTTAAACATAAAAGAGGTAAAGTCTACATTTTTTTATGGCTGCATAATATTCCATGGCATACATTTACCACAGTTTATTAATCCATTCATGGGTCAAAGGACACTTGGGCTGCTTCCATGACTTGGCAATTACTAACTGGGCTGCAATAAACATTCTTGTGCAAATGTCTTTGTTGTAAAGTGAGTTTTGATCTTCTGGATATATACCTAGTAGAGGAATTGCAGGATTGAACAGCAGATCTACTTTTAGTTCCCTAAGTGTTCTCCAAACTTCTTTCCAGAAGGGACATATTATTTTGCAATCCCACCAGCAGTGCAGAGTGTTGCCTTCTCTCCACATCCATGCCAACATCTGTAGTTTTGGGATTTTGTGATGTGAGCTAATCTTACTGGAGTTAGATGATATCTCAAAGTGGTTTTGATTTGCATTTCTCTGATGATTACTTTTTCATGCGTCTATAGACCATGCACCTGTCTTCTTCAGAGAAGCTTCTGTTAAAGTTTCTTGCCCACAATGAAATGGAATCATTTGTTGTTTTCTTATTAATAATTTTGAGTTCTCTATGGATTCTGGTTATCAAATCTTTGTCAGAAACTTAACCTGCAAATATCTTTTCCCATTCTGAGGGCTGTCTGCTTGCTTTACTTACTCTGTATTTGACTGTTCAGAGCTTTTTAGTTTGATCAGATTCCAGTAATGTATTTTTGGTGTTGCTACAATTGTCCAGGGGGTCCTCCTCATAAAATATTCTTCCAGGCTAATTTCTTCAAGTGTTTCCCTGCACTCTCTCCAAGAATCTTTATAGTTTCATGTCTTAAGTTTAAATCTTTTATCCAGTGAGAGTCAATTTTTGTTAATGGTGAAAGGTGTGAGTCCAGTTTCAGTCTTCTACAAGTAGGCAGCCAATTCACCCAGCACCATTTGTTTAATAGGGAATCTTTCCTCCAATTTATGTTTTTGATGGGCTTATCAAAGATAAAATGATGATAAGTAGCTAGGTTCATCTCTCGGTTCTCTATTCTGTTCCATACATATACCTGTCTTTTTTTGTGCCAGCACCATGCTGTTTTGATCACTATAGATTTATAATATAGCTTGAAGTCTGGTAGTATGATTTCTCCTGATTTGTTTTTGTTTCTGAGTAATGTCTTGGCTATTGGATGTTTTTTCTGACTCCATATAAAATAAAGTACTATTTTTTCTAAGTCTTTTAAGTATGACAATGGTGCTTTAATAGGGATTGCATTGAATTTGTAGATTATTTGGGGTAGGATGGACATTTTAACAATGTTGATTCTTCCCAGCCATGAGAATGGTATGTTTTTTTTTTCATTAGTTAACATCTTCAGCTATTTCTTTTCTCAGAGTTTAATAGTTATCTTTATAGAGATCTTTCATGTCTTTTGTTTGGTAAATTTGCAAATATTTTATCTTCTTTTGGACTACTGTAAAAGAAATGAGGTCTTTGAGTGTTTTTCCAGCCTGACTGTTGTTGGCATATATAAAAGCTACTGATTTGTGAGTATTGATTTTATATCCTGAGACTCTGCCGTATTCCTTGATCACTTCTAAGAATTTTGTAGTTGAGTCCCTGGGGTTTTCCAAGTATAAGATCATATCATCTGTGAAGAGTCAGAGTTTGATTTCCTCTGATCCTATTTGGATACCCTTGATTGCCTTCTCTTGCCTGACTGAGATAGCTAAGACTCCCATTATAATGTTGAAAAGCAGTGGAGACAATAGGAAACCTTGCCTGGTTCCTTATCTGAGTAGAAATGTTTTCAAATGTACTCCATTCAATATGATTTTGGCTGTGCATTTGCTATAGATGGTCTCTATCAGTTTAAGAAATGTCCCTTTTATGCCTATTTTCTTAAGTGTTCTGATTATGAAAGGACGCTGGATATTATCAAAGGCCTTTTCTGCATTAATTAAGAGAATCATATGGTCTTTGTTTTTTATTTTGTTTATGTGGTGTATTATATTTATAGATTTACGTATGTTGAACCAACCTTGAGACCCTGGGATAAAACCAACTTGGTCATGGTGTATGATTTGTTTGAGGTATTGCTGGATTCTGTTTGCTAGGATCTTATTAAATATTTTTGCATCTATATTCATTAAAGATATTGTCTATAATTTTCTTTCTTTATTGGGTCTTTTCTTGGTTTGGGGATCAGGGGTGATATTTGCTTGTAGACTGTGTTGGGAAATAGTCCTTCTTTTTCTATTTTTTGGAAAAGGTTATGTAATATAGGTATTAGTTCCTCTTTAAAGGTTTGATATAATTCTGATGTGAATCCATCTGATCTTGGACTTTTCTTTTTTGGGAAATTTCATATAGTTGATGCTATTTCAGTACTTGATATAGATCTATTCAACATTTTCCATTCTTTCTGGCTGAGTCTAGGAAGGTGATGTGCTTACAGTTATTGGTCTATTTCCTTCAGATTTTCGTATTTCTGAGAATAGAGTTTTTATAGTATTCATTAAGAATTTTTTGAACTTCTGAGGAGTCTATGACATTTTCACCTTTGTCATTTCTGATTGATGATATTAGAGATTTTACTTTTCTGTTTCTGGTTAGGTTAGCCAATGGTTTATCAATTTTGTTAAACTTAAAAAAAAAACACCAACTTTTTGATTTATTGATCTATTCAATGATTCTTTTGTTTTCAATTTCATTCTGCTCTAATTTTTGGTTATTTCTTTTCTTCTGCTGGGTTTGTAGTTGAAATGTTCTTCTTTTTCAGTTGCTTGAGATGGCCCATTAAGTTGTTGACTTCCTCTTTTGCTATTCCCTTGAGGAAGCCTTGCATTGCTACAAATTTCCCTTTTAGAACTGCCTTTGCAGTATCACACAGGTTCTGATAATTCATGTCTTCATTATCGTTTTGTTCTAAGAATTTGCTAATTTTATTCTTTCTTTTTTTTTAAATAAATTTTATTATATTTTATTTTTTTATTGTTAAATCATAGCTGTGTACATTAGTGCAATTGCCTATACCCATTCTAACATGCACCATAGATGTGGCCCCACCCATTACTCTCCCTCCACCAAAACCTTCCCCCTCCCTTCCCCTTCCTTGGCCCATTCTCCATAGTCTTGTACTATAATTGGGTTATAGCCTTCATGTGAAAGCTATAATTTAGCTTCATAGTAGGGCTGAGTACATTGGATATTTTTTCTTCCATTTCAGAGATACTTTGCTAAGAAGAATATGTTCCAGCTCCATCCATGTAAACATAAAAGAGGTAAAGTCTCCATCTTTCTTTAGGGCTGCATAGTATTCCATGGTGTACATGTACCACAATTTGCTAGTCCATTCATGGGTTGATGGGCACTTGGGCTTCTTCCCTGACTTAGCAATTATGTATTGGGCTGCAATAAACATTCTTGTACAGATGTCTTTGTTATATTGTGACTTTTGGTCTTCTGGGTATAAACCTAGTATAGGAATTACAGGATTGAATGGCAGGTCTATTTTTAGATCTCTAAGTATTCTCCAAACATCCTTCCAGAAGGAACGTATTAGTGGGCATTCCTACCAGCAGTGTAGAAGTGTGCCCTTTCCTCCACATCCACGCCAATATTTCTGGTTTTGAAATTTTGTTATGTAAACTACTCTTACTGGGGTCAGGTGATATCTCAAAGTAGTTTTGATTTGCATTTCTCTGATGATTAAGGATGATGAGCTTTTTTTCATGTGTTTGTAGATTTTGCATCTGTCTTCTTTAGAGAAGTTTCTCTTTAAGTCCCTTGC
>CAUYPK010128501.1:0-11815 GCA_963574355.1 Loris lydekkerianus
GAAACTTGGTAGATGTGGAATGTAGATGTCTTGGCACAATAACTGGGAGAATGCCAGGAAGGCTGTGTTGACCAATGTGATGAAAATGTGTCAAACGGTCTATGAAGCTAGTGTATGATGCCCCATGATCATATCAATGTACACAGCTATGATTTAATTTAAAAAAAAAAAAAAAAGAAAGAAAGAAAAGAAAAGAAAAATAAAATAAAATGCAAACCCAAGATTATTCTAGCTTAAAATTCTTCAGTAGATCCTTAGGGCCTTTAGAATAAAGAAAGAACTCCTCAGTTTGCCATCCAAGTATCTTATATCTTCAGCAACTGACCACAGTCTTCTCACTCAACACATATTTTCCCAGTGCCCATTATTTCACACTGCTTGGAGTACCCCAGAGTCCCTCACACCTTTCTGCTATAGTTCATACTGTTTATTCTTGAATATTCTTCCATCTCTTGACTCTCTTGCCTCATTCTCAGGCTTCAGGAAAACCTTCCCTCAACTGTTCTCCTAATTAAACAAGGTTCCCTGGGATTACATCTATATAACAACATTTACTTCACCCTTTTATAAATGTTGTTCTAACAGTCTTTTCCCAATAAACAAAACTTCTTTAATGGTAGGAACCATGTCTTACTACTCAGTATCCAGCATAAAGTCTACAACACTGTAAGGGCTTAATAAATACCTATTAAATGTAAAATTACAAAGCAACTATGCTGATAATGGTATAGAGAAGGAAAGAAATGGGCTAGCCTTCTTCTATGTTGCCTCAAGTAGATATTAATGTTCCATTCTGGAAGATCTCACTAACAGGTACAATGTACAGGTATGTGGCACACTTGCTGGCTGAAAGTCACAAGTACAATTCAGACTTTTATACGCAAACAGTATAACCTAATCATATGTGCCCTCATATTAATAAAAAAAAATTGTTTTTCAGTAGTAAGACAGGATTTATTCACACAAACAAAACTTACAACTTACAAAAAAACCAAAGCTCCTGGAAGAGAGAAGCCAGGAGGGGAACAAGCTCTCCTGCTCCCTCTTTGAGGTCTGTCCTCAGGCTCTCTGCTCAGGGGTTTATATAGTAGCAGGGGGTTGTTTTGCTAGAACTCAATGTTGACTTTTAGGACATGGGTCTTCATCAGTTACAGCCAGCTGTCCAATGACCTCTCAGGCATTGGAAACTTACATGAAATTCACCAGTCAGAAGTGCAGGGGGTAAGTAAGGTGCCAGTGTCTCCCCTGCAGGTGTCCGGCCCTTCCAGAAAGCTGTAGCCGCCACAGCATAACACCACCAGGGCTAAGGCAGCAGGTCGTGGTGCTACCTGTCTTGCATCAATTCTCCCTCTCCAGGTTGAAACCCTAACTGCTATTAGGAAAAAGGGCGAAGACTCAATCTAACTGCTTCCTGCTGACTTGGGCGATGATTGAAGGGGCAGTTAGGGTTTTTCCAGAGGGAGAGCAATACAGGGGTTCATGATAGAATCAGGTCTTGGACTGGAACCATCTTTATTGTGTGTGGCTTGATGACATTTCTTAGGCTCACAAATGTAGGTGGACTGTGGTTGGCTTTCTTCATAGTCTGCTTCCAAACAAAGTGGAGGATTCCAGGATTTTACTCATGGATTCCAGGAATCTACTCCCATAACTTTAATAGCTATAGAAGACAAGATAACAGAAAAGGGGCCTTCCCAAGTTGGGGTTAGGGAAGGTAAATTAAAGGGAAGAGTTTTGATAATGACTAGATCCCCAGGGGAGAAAAGCTCCTTCAGTGTTGAATGTGAAAATGTAGTTGGGGGGTTTTTAAGGATTTGTTGAAATTTAGCTAAAAAAGTCGTATGTTGCACTAATTCTGTAGTCTCCAGATCTAGTAATAAATCATTAGTTTAAAAGGGTCTTCCATATAATAATTCAAATGGGCTACAACTGAGTTTCTGAGGTAAATTCCTTCTTCTAAAGAGAACGATGGAAAGTAATTTAGTCCAGGGGAGATGAGTTTCTTGAGTTGGCTTTCATAATTGTCCTTTGATTTTATCATTCATTTTTTTCTACCTTCCCAGAGGATTGGGGCCTCCAAGAGCAGTGCAGGTGATATTTTATGCCCAGAGCTTTAAATATTCCCTATGTTACTGTTGCCTTGAAGACTGGCCCATTATGACTTTGCAAGCTTCAAGGAAGTCCAAACTTGGGGATAATCTCATGTACTAAAGCCTTTACAACTTCCTGGGCCTTTTCCGTCCCACAAGGGAATGCTTCAACTCAATTAGTAAAAGTATCCACAAATACCAGTAAGTATTATATGCCATGTACTTTAGGGAGGTGAGTGAAATCCATTTGCCAATCTTCACCTGTATATAACCGTGTTTCTGTCTACCTAGAGGAGCTAGATGGTGATTTAAAGGATTGTATCTCTGACATATCTCCCAAGTCCTTGTTATCTGTTTTATGGCTTTGAATAGGTTTTTGCCATTAAAGAGAGCCTTAGCCATTTGATAGCTACTTTCAGTGCCAAAATGAAGATTTATATAAAGTTTTAAGTATTTTCCATTGGCTTGCAGCAGGTAATAGCAAAAGTCCACTTTTATTTTGTAACCAGCCTGATGGCAGTAGTGAGTAGTTCCTGGATAAAGCCCACTCCTTCTTTTTTGGGGTATATTGAGGTGCATGATTCTCACCACAGTGGGAATTTTTCCTTTATGTGCTGCCATTTTAGCCTCTTTATCAGCAAGTTGGTTACCTTCAGAAATCTCATCTAAGGACTTTTGATGTCCCTTACACTGAATAACTATTACTTCTTGTGGAGCATGAACAGCTTGTAATAACCTGTCAATTTCATGATGATATTTTATGGAAGAGCCATTGAAAGTAAGATATTGTCTTTCCTTCCAAATAGCAGCATGGACATGTAAAATGAGGAAGGCATATTTTGAGTCCATGTATGTATTAACTCATTTGTTTCTCCCAATTTCTAAAGTATGGGTTAAGGCTATTAACTCAGCTAATTGCCCACTAGTTCTTGTAGGGAGAGACCCACTTTCCGTTACAGCATACTGAGTAACTATAGCATAGCCTACCTATTGAGTTCCATGCTCTATGAAAGAACTTCCATCTGTATATAAAACCATCTCAGCTTTATATAGGAGAATTTCTGGTAAGTCTTCTCTAGCTGCATAGGTCTGTGCTATAATCTGTTGGCAACCATCCCCTAGCTACTCATGGGACTCAGGGAGGAAAATGGCAGGATTCAAAGTAGCACAGGTGCATAATCACAGCACTGGTCCTTCTAGTAATAAGGCTTGATATTTAAGAAGGTGGTTCTCTGACAGCCAGAAATTGCTCTTGGAATTTAAAAGTCCAATAAGACTTCCATGAGAAGTGTAAATAGTTAGATCTTTTCCTAAAGTTAGTTTGTTTGCTTATGGGGTTAAGAGGGCTACAACTTGTAGACAGTGTGGCCATCCCTTGGCTACGGATGTCAATTCTTTACTAAGATATGCTACAGGTTGTAGAACTGGACCCTGGTATTGGGCCAAAACTCCCAGGGAAATTCTAGTTCGTTCTGTAATACACAGATTAAACTGCTGCCCAGTGGGAAGACTCAAAGCAGGGGCCTGCAAAAGAGCAGTTTTTTAACTGTTGGAATGCCTTATCTGCTTCCAGTTCCCATTCTAAAGTGTCCAGGTCCTCTTTTTGAGCATTTTTAATTAAAGAATAAAGTGGTTTAGCTATTTCACTATATCCAGGAATCCAGAGTCTGCAAAAGCCTGTAATTCCTAAGAAACCTTGAAGTTGTCTGACAGAGGTTTAGGGTGAGCCAATATTGGTTCTAGTCTTTCTTTGCCCAGGGCTCTCTTCCCCAGAGAAAGCTGGAGACCCAAATAGTGAATTTCTGGGACATATAATTGGGCTTTAGCCTTAGAAACTTTGTATCCACAATCAGCTAGAAAGTTTAAGAGAGCTTGTGGCCTTCCTCTGCATCTGATGTTCCCAAAGTGTATCATCCACATACTAAATAAGAGTTACTGTAAGATATGAAAAATGACTCAAGTCTTTGGCTAAGGCTTGTCTGAACAAGTGAGGGCTATTCCTAAATCCCTGGGGTAACACAGTCCAACTAAACTCAGGGATATGAGACAGTATGGATTGGGAACTACAGGATGGAGAGGAATGACTGCTTCATTTATAATGTGGAGATCTTAGACTAGCCTCTAGGTTCCATTTGGTTTTGGCACTCCTAGAATAGGAGTGTTACATGGACCATTGTAAGGTATTAATAATTTGTGTTGCTTTAGATTCTGTATTATGGGTATTAGTCCATTGTTAATGTCTGTTTTTAGAGGATATTGCTTTTGATTGGGATAGATGGTGGGATTCTTTAACTTAATTTGGACTGGTTGAGCATATTGTTGCTCTTCCCAACTGTCACTCAGTAGCTCACACTTCTGGGTAAATTTCTTTTTTTTTTTTTAATTGTTGGGGATTCATTGAGGGTACAAGAAATCAGGTTACATAATGTTCCCATGTTATATTTGAATTTGAGGTATGATTCCTGGATTTGTGCCTCCAAAGTTGAATTATCTGTTATATCTAGTGGGGCCAATGTCTGGGAAATGGTCCCAAAATGTTGTCATTAAAATTTTCTTAACCGCAGGGAAAGTACTGATACAGGAAAGATATTCAGAAAGATAATCTGTAGAGAACATATAAGGTATATTTAATTATTAGAGTATAAAGAAGCTAATGCTTTTGTGATTTCTTAGAGCACTGAGTACTTCTGGGGAGCTGGATCCTCTCTGTTTTATAGCTTTTCCATTAAAGACATAGGCAGAAAAGGTGATTTTGTAGAGGCCAGGAGAAGAGAGAGTATGATTTCCCATTTGTATCAGTGTTTGTCGTATGCCTCCAAATAAACCTGGATTGATGTGAGAAGAAAGTGCAGTGGTATTTGTGTGTTTGCCAACTTCCGCTGTGGAAAAGATGTGATCCTTCCTATTCCAGATGTCACCATAATGTAAACATCCACTGGGAGCACTTTCAGGAGGAGAGGAAAAAAAGAAATGTCTGGCAGGCATAATTCTCATGTCATTGTCAACCAACTGCCTTTTCAGACTCCTGTTATTCCTCCCACAGTTCTCAGACTCCTGACCTACTCTCTACAAGGTCTTCCTTGAAGAACTCATGTGTTTACTCATCTTTTTTACCTCATTGGTTTGTCTTTCTCTGATGGCCCTGGTCTTCCTACAAGTATCCATTCATTCAGCAAACATTTATTGAGAATTCAGTATGTGAAAAACATAGACATGACCACCTGTCCTATGGAGCTTACCACCAGCAGAAAAGGCAGATATGACTCAGTTATACAAATGGCTGAATCTTTACACACTGAGATGACTTCCCTCCACTCCCAGACAGGCTGATGAACATGAACTACATCAGTGGGCTTCCTAGGCCTCTGGCTTCTGGCAAAGCTCAGCCAATGGAAATCAGAGGATGAGGGAGAAGGCAGTCAGGGTCACTCTTCCACAGCTTCCTTCCTGTAGGACTAACTCAGGCTTACAGCAAACTTTGGCAGTCACAACTCCTTTCAAAGAAACCGTTTCTCCATACCTTTTGATTTCTGGGTCTAGTCAATTCTCCTTTCTTTTCCCTAAGACTTAGGAATGGCAATAGCCCTGAGATTCTATACTGTCCCTTGTGGCTCCCATGTATTTACCCTTAACTTTCTAATTAGCTTTTTCTTAACTCAAATAATCCTAATTTGAGCATGCGAAGTGTTTCCTGCTGGAATGCTTACTGATAGAGAACTTATGTTAGACTTAGAACTCAAACAAGTCTTCTCTGAAGTAATATTTGAACTGAAAGCTGTAAGGCTGAAGGATAAAGAGTGTCAACTAGGCCATTGTGAGAAGACAGATGAGGGATGTGGCTTTCCCTGTAAAGCCTGAGAGTAGTATGATTCTGACTGTAAGGAAAAAGTGCAGACATATGCTGGGGAGACATACGGTGCTTTAAGCCAATGTAGGGACTTGGAATTTTACCCTGGGATCAACTTTTACATAGCTCACACTGGTTTGGATTATAGTGAGTCTAGATTGGCTGGGGGAAGAACAGGGAAGAGAAGCTAGAGCAGAGATAGATTTGGAGATACAGCTATATACTCAAGAGCTAAGTTTAGGTTTTAACAATGGATCCCTAAATATTTCCAGCATGTCACATGGAGAAACTTATAAGGCCTCACATTCCCCTTGTGCTAAACCACTTCCATCATCTCAAACTGGTTTCCTTTCCCTGGTTTTCCAATTAATTCAGTGTTACCAATTATTGTTCCATCACCCTAGAATCCAGACTTTAAATTTCCTCATTCTCTCTTCAGATTGGCTTCTTCCAACATATGGGAAACATTATCACCAGTAGCATGTGAGTTCACTTCTTTTGACCTCTATTTTCATTGTGGGACTGTCTCTCCTTTACAGATGTACTTTGAGAAGTTTCAGGGAAGCATGGGATGGGCCCAGATTAGGTCAGCTATTTGCCTATGGATCAAGTAGAGAGTTGTGGCTGTGGGCTCATGTAGGAACATGAAACTCCTAGAAACCTTTGTGGTTAGAGGTGGCTGCTCCAAGAAGAAGGGGGAGGAAGGAGTCTTGGACAATCTCTTTGCTCTCTCCTACTATGTCTTTTTTTAAGTGGCAAAGTCTTCTTCTATTGCACAGGCTAGAATGCAGTGGCACCATCATCTCACTGCAGCCTTCAACTCCTGGGCTCAAATGATGCTCCTGCCTCAGCTTTCCAAGTAACTGGGACCACAAGTGTGCACCACCATGCCCGGCTACTTTTTTTCTAATTTTTTTTGTGATTTAACATTTTTTTCTGTTGCCCAGGCTGGTCTCAAACTCCTGACCTCAAATGATACTCCTGCCTCAGCCTCCCAAAGCATTAGGATTACAGACATGAGCCACCATGCCCAGTCTCCTACTATGTCTTGAAGAAAAATTAGAATTGTTCCTTAACCCCATGGGGTAATGATAGGAGAAACAGGTAGAGGTGAAAAGAAAACAGATATTGCAAGATACTAGATCACCATGATTTTATAGCTGAGTAGTAGTCCATGTTGTCTAAATGAAGTATCACAAGAATGGAAAAAACAATACCACATACTAAATTGGAAGTAGTCGATCAAAACTTATATGCACACAAGGAAGCAAAGCTCCACAGGAATCAAGTTGTTGGGAGGGTGAAGAGGAAGTGGGTTAATTCACACCTAACTTGTACAATACACATATTCTGAGTGAATTGGGCACTTATAACTTTGACTTAAAAAGTACTGAAGCAACATATGTAACCAAAATGTGTGTACCCCAATAATATTCTGAAATTTAAGAAAAACACAGATTTTTGCCTTAACATGAGGAAGAATTGTTTAACAGTCAAAGCTATTTGGAGATGAAATAGGATCTTTGAAAGCAATAGGTGTACGGTTACTGACAGTGATCAAGTAGAGATTAGATAACCACTTGGTGGGAATGCTGTAGAAGGGTCTCAGAATGTACATGGGAGCTGTTCTTCCAACCCTGAGAATCTAGTTCAAGACATTCTGAGGAAAACAAGCCAAAATTAAACAACAGCATCTTACTACTTATTCAAGTGCATCTTAAGATATACAAGAGAGTTCCCAACTTATATTTTGAGCTCTCTACTTCAAATGGGAGGTAAATTCTATGAAGACATGCTACTAAAGCATTTTTGTATATTTAGGTTAAAAAAAAGGAACTTTTTTTTTAGTTTTTTATGCTAGTAAATATATTTATGAACCAGCATTCTGTTTTCTCAGGTAGAAAATTGAATTTTTCTTTCTTGGCTATAAAGAAGCAGGTGTGTGTCCCCAAATTGACCCCAAATTGTGTATGTACCAAGTGCGTGATGAGGGAACAATAGCACACTCCTAGCAGGCAGGAAACACAAGATGGAGGGAGAATGCAGAGCGGGTTGCAACTGCACCATTATGTATTGTTATGGAAACTTTCAATATCAAGTGGCACTCAGTATTCTAGGCTTACAAAGAGACCCTTTAAATAGTCATGCTTTTGATAAATATGGAAGGAGCACCTGCTCTGTGCCAGGCACTCTGCTAGGTATTAGTCTAGTGGGGGAGACAACATTCATCAAATGATCACACAAATCTGGATGTAATTATGAGCTGGGACAAGAGCTCTTAATGAGAAGATCACAGTTGCTCTATGAGACAGAGTGAAAGAAACTCAACTGGCCTGAAAAGGGAGTGTCAGAGAAGACTTCACAAGGGTGTGATGTTTGAGACAAAATGTGAAGGGCGGGTATGAATTCATCAGGCCAAGGGAGGGTAGAAGCAGGGGAGAAGAGCATAGTCTAGAGGGGCACAGCCTGAAAGGCCTGGTGATGGTAGAGAGTGTGGTGCAGAGAAAACCAGTGTGCTGGAGTGCAGCGAGTGAGAGGGAACACTGCCAGATGAGGTTAGAAAAACAGAGACTAGGCTATGCACAGCCTCAAAGGCCAGGGAAAGGATTCCAGTCATTCTCCCAAGTGTGATGGCTTAAACGAGACGGATATACTGGCAAGTGATTCTGGCTACAGTATGAAGAACAGCAGCGAAGAGAAGCCAGAGTGAGTGAGTATGGGGGGGGATCAAGGAAGGGCTTTTGCTACAGATAATTCAAGCCAAGATATTTGCTTGGCTTTGGTGATGAAAGTAGAGATGGTGAGAAAGTTGGATTCAAAAGATACTCAAGAGGAAAATTGTCAATTTTTGTAAGAACCTTGAACATTGTCTACTTCACAGTTCCTTCCACCAAGGCAGGGGTCATTGAACCACAGCCCGTAGGTGAAATCCTGCCCACAGCCTGTTTTACAAGTAATATTTTAGAACCCATCCAACCCCATTTATAAACTTACTGTTTACATCTGTTTTTACAGGACAACAGAGTTGAATAGTTGCAACAGTGACCTTATGGCTCATAAGACCTAACACATTTACTATCTGGTCCTTCACAAAAAAACTTTGCCAATCTGGCATGAAATTTTGTCACTCCTTGAAATGTCATCACCTCCTTGATAACCCATGGTGCAGAAGTTTTCTGTTTGTGATCCAGAAATCTATGATTTTCAGACAATCACTAACCTCCTGAAATCAGAAGTAAAATTTTGTATTTATGGACATTTTTCTGAGAAACTGTTTTCACCAGCTTTTAAAAGGAATCTGAATTCTCTCTAAAAGTGAGCTATTTCTTGGTCTTCTCCCCAGTCTGTTCCCTGGCCATAGAAGATTTTTAAAATCTAAACTTCTTTCAGTAAGAAAAGTATACTAATATGCAAATCACTGCAAATTCCTACTATAAGATCTCCTGTGATAAGTGTTTCACTGGGCTGCTTCTGTTACCCAAAGCTTTATAGTAGCACATGGCTCAGTGCTGTGAAGGAAAAAAATACAATAATTATTATTATGCTTTTGATTTCTGAAATGATTGCTACCCCAAATAATCATTTAAATGCATAATAAGATTATAGATAGCGCTATTGCAAAAGAATTTCTTCAAAGGAACAAACAGATGAGCTGGTCAGCCACAGCAACCTATGTGTACAGCTCATGTTCTTTTGTCATTTTCTGATGGTTAGAATGTGTTCTCCATCAGAACATGATTCTTTGAGGGCAAGAACCAAGAATAATTTCTAGGGCCTGGCACATAGGAATTCAGTAAATGCTTAGCATATATGTAAAGAAGTGATTAAGCTAACTTGCTCTCACATAATGTTTTATATAGATGTGTATATACATAGACACTTATAGGAAGCATTAATGAAATAAATGTATGTAAAATTGTCTTGTGCACAAAATTGCCTTTAAATGAAGGAACTGAAGCTATAGTCTATGTTAGCAGAGGACATTGTCTGTAGTTCTAAAAATAACTGACTTAGCTGTACGTAAGTTTACTGCCTGGCATGCAGGTTGAATAAAACAATAGATACTGTTTTTTGGCCAGGATTTTATTATTAGGTCAATCTGGTCATTGTGAAAATTTACAAGATAGTGTTTATTCTTCATCTGTACTATTTTTTTTTCTTTTCTTTTTATTATTGGGGATTCATTGAGGGCAACTGTACTATATTTTTATGTGTGGTGTTTAAGACAAATCCATTGCCTTGACTTTCGAATAAAACCCCTCTTCTGATGACAGAACTCAGTGTTTTCACGTATGCATACAAACCCTACTCTGCCCAATTTTAAGAAGAGATAGGGATGGAGGCAGGCCTGAGAGCTCACGAGGAAGGAAGAGGAAGCTCCTGCACAGCCCAGAGAGCAGGCCTGAGCAAAAGAGTATCTGTCTGCGAAAGCAGCTGGAGGCTTTTATAACACAGGGATAGAGTCAGTCCTTGGGATAACAGGACTATAGTCAGGGTGGAGGAAACCAACCAGAGTTTCAAAGTTTTGAGTCCAGAGGTCAAGATTAGTATGTAAATGATAGAACAAAGAATAAGAATAGTTTCTGGGAGGGTGAGGTGATTCACACCTGTAATCCTAGCACACTGGGAGGCTGAGGCAGCAGGATCACCTGAGCTCAGGAGTTAGAGACCAGCCTGAGCAAGACTGAGACCCCTTCTCTATTAAAAATAGAAAACTTGGGTGGATTAATGATGGTGGCCGAGTAACAGCTTCCCTGTAACTGAGCACGGCGAGTCTGGGGAGACAAGACTACATGCATCTCTGGCCGGTGGGATCTGCCTATGATGATCCCTTTGAGGATACAGGGAGCCAGCAAGCGACCTCTGGACCCCAGAAGGAGGACAAAAACAGTGGAAAACCGGCAAGTGGCTGCGTGTGTTCGATCGACCTAATCATGCCGGCAACCGTGAGTACAAGCAGCAGTGAGAATGCAAACCGGAAAGGCCTTACCTGTGAACTGTTTTGGTGTTCTTGGACTTGGCACTCAGTTGAGCTGCCTTGGGGAGAGCTTGAGCAGGAGTGTGGAGAACATTGGGCATGTCTGAGGCCCCAGAACGAGCCACTGAGCTAGGTGAACTAAGCCATTGTGAAAGAACTGCTCCGGCAAGCTCCGCCGTCAGGGTCCCAGAGCAAGGATCAGGTGGGACAAAGTAACCTAGTGACTGAGCAGCCTAAAGGCGGGGACTGAACTTCGTTACAGCCTTAATCCTTAGGGGCAGAGTGAGGCAGTTTTGGCACATTGGAGCCTTGGGCTGTTGCCCTGGGTAGAGTGCCGTGACGTCACAGCTCATAGCAACCTCAAACTCCTGGACTTGGCACCACCCAGACCTCCATAAGAGCTGTGCAGTGACCCCCAACCAGTGACCCACACCAACCGGACCTCCGCATTCCCTGACCAGGAACTGCGGGAGCCATGCAACCCTGTATCCTCCCTCCTGTGTCCTCCAAGCCTCCACTCTAGCCCATTCATCTGACCAGGGATCCTGGTTGCTGCGTGCCCTGTGGAGCCCTCCCTGCCTCTGCACAGAGCCCTTCTCCTGGCCAGAGACTGCTGGAGCCTTGGGTTCTCTGTGCCAAAGTCATTGAGCACCAGGCACTCCCAGAACCGTGTGCACCACCCCCAACCCTGTTGCTGGATCCAGGCGTGTTACACACTGGGGCTGCTTCCACAACCAGAACTCCCTAGCTAGAGCAGCCCCAGAGGAACTACACAGGGTCATTCCCTACAAAGATCCAGCAACGATAGAGTGTTCCCGCTGGGGTCTAATCTTGGAGAAACACCTCCCCAACTGAGGACGGCCAGAGGCAATGGTGAAAAACAATCATGAGGCGAAATCA
>CAUYPK010128505.1:0-10595 GCA_963574355.1 Loris lydekkerianus
GAGCTACTTCCGCGTAGCAACGACTCAGCAAGGCCCGGCCTGAAACTGCCTCTACCTAGATACAGCCAATGTGGTACCATGCCACTGGCCCGACCCTGTCACTCACCTCTTCCCCCGCCTTCTTTCCCTGCCCCTTTTCCACAATAAAAAAATTAAAAAAAATAAATAAATAAATAAAAGAAAAAAAAAAAAAACCTAATGGGAACAATCTTGTGATCCTTATAATAAAAATCAAAAAATTGGAAAAAAAAAAAAAAAAATGCACCACGAACATTTTACATAATCCTACAGGCTGATGCTGAAACAAAATTGCCTATTAATAGCCTAAGACATTTTTGGGACAATTTTATAACTGCAAAAGTATATTTTGCATCTTAACACCTTGACTAATCCTAAGACTCACACCTCTCAAGTGATAGCACCTGGAGAATTTCATTCATTTCACTACTTGAATGCAAAATCTAAATTTTTTTTTTTTTTTTTTTTTTGAGACAGAGTCTCAAACTGTCATCCTCCGTAGAGTGCCATAGCATCAGAGCTTACAGCAACCTCCAACTCTTGGGTAAAGAGATCCTCTTACGTTGTTTTTTTCTTTTAGTAGAGATGGGATCTCACTTTTGCTCAGGCTGGTCTCAAACTCATGTGCTCAAGCAATCCACTTGCGTCAGTCTTCCATGGCAGTAGGATTACAGGTGTGAGCCATCATGCCTGACCAGTATTTTTTTTGAGACAAGAGTTTCATTTTGTCACCCTCGGTAGAGTGCTGTGGCGTCACAGCTCATAAGCAACCTCAAACCGTTGGGCTTAAGCGATTCTCTTGTCTCAGCCTCCTAGTAGTTGGGACTATAGGTGCTGGCCACAATGCCTGCCTATTTTTGTTGTTGTTGTTGTTGTTGTTGTAGTTGTCATTGTTATTTAGCTGGCTCCAGGCCAGGTTCAAATCTGCCAGCCTGGATGTATATGGCCTGTGTGGAGCCTCTTTTTTTTTGAGACAGAGATTTACTCTGTTGCTCTCGATTGAGCACCATTGTGTCATAACTCACAGCAACACCAAACTCTTGGGCTCAAGTGATGCTCTTGCCTCAGTCTTCTAAGTAGGTGGGACCACAGGTGTGCACCACAACACCCAGCTATTTATTTTTTAGAGATGGGGGTCTTACTCTTGCTCAGAATGGTCTTGAACACGTGAGCTCAGGGAACCCACCAGCCTTGGGTACCCAGAATGCTAGAATTACAGGTGTGAACCACTGTGCCCAGCATTTTTAAGTGATTCTAAAGTGTAACCAGGGTCAAGAACCAGTACCAAGAACCAGTACCTTAGACTCACCAAAGAAATACAACAAATACCTTGATAGACTTCTAAGAATATATATCAATGAATAACTTAATAAATCTGTAATAGTTTGCCAGTCATATAAAAGAACAAAGCTGAGCTGTTTCTTAGAAGCATGAAGTATTATCTGAAAAACTATAAAAAACATGAAAACAAATGCTTAATGAGTCTTAATTCCCTAAGACATAAATGATACGTATATTAATAAATTCCTTTCTCTTTTAGTCAGAGTGATTAGCTATAATAAGAGCAACTAGACAATGATGTTAAACACTATACACATGCATGCTTTAAATGTGCAGATTGACAGCAGTGCCATTAAAATACTTTATTCCTTTCATAAAGCGTCACAAAGAGTGATTATTGTTCAACAGCTTGACAGTACTCAAATCACTAACATAAAAATCTTCTTTTTATTAATTATAGAAAATAACTCCTTGTGTAAGAATCCTACCAGTGGGCCGGGCGTGGTGGCTTATGCCTGTAATCCTACTCTGGGATGCTAAGGCAAGTGGACTGCCTGAGCTCATAGGTGGCTCATGCCTGTAAAAGTACTCTGGGATGCTGAGGCAAGTGGACTGCCTGAGCTCATAGGTTTGAGACCACCCTGGGCCAGAGACAGACCTCATCTCTAAAAATAGCCGGTCATTATGGCAGGAGCCTGTAAGCCCAGCTACTCAGGAGACTAAGGCAAGAGAATCACTTGAGCCCAAGAGTTTGTGGTTGCTGTGAGCTATGGTGCCACAGCACTCTACTCTCCACATAGTGAGACTCTGTCCCCTCCCCCCCAAAAAAAGGGAAAAAAAAATACTAACCAGGACTAAGGGCACAGGTCCTAAGAGGAGGTGCAACTTGCCAGCAAACATTTCAGTATACAAACAATTAGATCAGCACAATTTAAAATATTTCTAGCCAGTATAACCCCTTTAATTGTTAGGTATAATCAGTGTTTGAGGTGGGGCTGGAGAGCAGGATGTTCTGGTTCTTTTCCCCATAAGTTAATGTTCATTTCTGAGTTTGGCTAGTCTACTTTTTCCCCATACTTCCCACACCTTACCCTCTCCTCTGAGTTATAAAGTTTCTGAGGAAAACGAAATAATTCCAGGTTGAATACCGTGGCTCATGCCTGTAATTCCAGCACTTTGGGAGGCCAAGATGGGATGATCCCTTGAGCCCAGGAGTTTGAGATCAGCCTGGGTAACATAGTGAGATCCTTTCTCTACAAAAAATAAAAATAACAAATTAGCCAGGCATGGTAGCGTGTGCCTATAGTCTCAACTACTCAGGAGGCTGCAGGGGATGGATTGTTTGAGACTAAACATTTGAGGTTGCAGTAAGCTATGATGAAGCCACTGCACTTCAGCTCCAGCTCATGCAACACAGTGAGACTGATCTCAAAAAAAAAAAAAGGGGGTGGGGTGGGCAGTGGCTCACGTCTGTAATTCTAACACTCTGGGAGTCTGAGGCGGGTGGATCACTTGAGCTCAGGAGTTTTAGAACACCCTGAGCAAGAGCGAGATCCCCTCTCTACTAAAACATAGAAAAAAACTAGCTAACCCCCCCCCCCAAAAAAAAAAAAAAATAACAAAAAATAACTAGCCAGGTGTGGTAGCACATGCCTGTAGTCTCAGCTACTTGGGAGGCTGAGGCAAGAGCATTGCTCGAGCCCAAGAGTTTCAGGTTGCTGTATGCTGTGATGCCACTGCATTATGTGCAGGAAAACAGAGTAAGACTCTCTCAAAGAAAAAGGGGGCCGGGCGCAGTGGCACAAGCCTGTAATCCTAGCACTCTGGGAGGCCAAGGCGGGTGGATTGCTCATGCTCATGAGTTCAAGACCAGCCTGAGCAAAAGCAAGAACCCTGTGCCTGCTAAAATAGAAAAACCAAGGCAAGAAGATTGCTTGAATCCAAGTTGGAGGTTGCTGTGAGCTATGACACCATAGCACTCTACCCAGGGCAACAGCTTGAGATTGTCTCAAAAAGAAAAAGAAAAAAAAAGGGGTGGGGGTGGGGGTGGAAATAAATCCAGATCCTTACTTCTATCCCCAAACCGTAGGTTAAGTATGATAAATAAAATATTTTAAGTCATGACACTTACAAATATTAACCATGGAGTCTCTTAGAATGCAAAAAAGTATATAGCTTAATGACCATGAGATACCCCCCCCTCAAATAATCTACCATGAACCCTGCCCTATTAAAAAAAACTAAGTATATGGACATAGTCCCTGCCTTAGCTGTTTAATAACATAGTTAAGGACTATAAGAGGATATCAATGCAGAGTTAAGTGCCATAATACAGACAAAGAAAGGTCAGGATGAGGCAAGAGAAATTAAGGATACTGGAATACAATTGGGGAAGGTTCTGTAAGACAGTACATAATTTTGAGAGTATATTATAATAAAGATACAGTATTGCCCCTAAAATCCTAATGCCCCAGAACTCAGACAACTTGGAATCTGAACAAAAAATTTGAGCAAATTTTGCTCCATATCGTAATGCTGTTTTGGAATCCGAATGCCCAGCATATTGTTCTGTGTTTTTTTGTGTGTACATTTCCCCAGCACTCAGGCCATCCATATGCTTTGTCATTTAGTTCAGTTTGTTGTCAGAAGCTGTAGTGAAAGTATCTGTGATTTTCGCTGTTAATTTTATGCTTTTGTGCCTGATTTGTCGTTTTCTTTTTTTTAGTAATAACTAAGTATATTTGCTGTGGTTTCTAAAAAATATAGTGAGGAAAGTAAGAGTAAGAGGAAAGCTGTTAGAGCTACCATTGAAGTTAAGAAGGATCTTTTTGCTAAGCATGAAACCAATACCAGTGTGTGGCTGATCTTGCTACTATATTTGGGATGCCTAAATTGACTGCATGGTTTTGAGAAATAAAGAAGCTATCAAAGCGGCTGATGTAGCAAAGGAGTTACAATGCTGACCTCTAGGAGAAGGAAAAGTATGGAAGAGAAGGAAAAACTCCTCTTAGTTTGGATTAACGAAAAATAGCTGGCTGATGATATTTCTGAGATGATAATTTGTGAGAAAGCCAAGGTCCTCCATGATGATTTAGTGAAAGGCATGCCTGAAGGAGGCGTTTAAAGCCACTAGGAGGGCTTGGTGCCCAGAGCACAGTGGTTACAGTGTTGGCCACATACACGGAGGCTGGCAGGTTCGAACCTGGCCTGGGCATCTAAACAATAACGGTGACTGCAACAACAACAAAAATAGCCGGGCACTGTGGAGGGCGCCTGTAATCTCAGCTACTCGGGAGGCTGAGGCAAGAGAATTGCTTAAGCCTAAGAGTTTGAGGTTGTTGTGAGCTGTGACGTCACGTATTCTACTGAGGGCGACAAAGACTCCGTCTCAATAATAAATACATAAATAAATAAAAAGCCAGTAGGGGGTGGTTCAGGAACTTTAAGGAAAGGACTGGGGTCCATAGTGTTCTGCATGGAGAAGCTGCCAGTTCTAGTTCGGAAGCAGCAGCAAAGTTTGTAAAGGAGTTTGTGGACAGCGAAGGGTATGTTTTGAACCAAGTGTTCAATTGTCAAAACAGGCCTCTATATTTTTTGGGTTTTGTAGTTTTAATTTTATTAATTTACATTTTTATTCTAATAGTTTGTTAATAATTTTCCTTAAAATCCAGTGTATTTACTGTTAAAATCATTTTGAAAATTTGAGTTTGTGGGACCCAGGACTGGATTAATTCAGTTTTTATTATTTTAAAGGAAAAAACTATCTCGGAACTCGAATGGAGTTCTGGAATGGAGTTAGTTCAAATTCCAAGGTATCATTGTATATATGTACAACCTTATCCAGGGGTCCTCAAACTACGGCCCGCGGGCCACATGAGGCGGTGTGATTGTATTGTTCCCGTTTTGTTTTTTTACTTCAAAATAAGATATGTGCAGTGTGCACAGGAATTTGTTCATAGTTTTTTTGTTTTTTTTTTTTAAACTATAGTCCGGACCTCCAACAGTCTGAGGGACAGTGAACTGGCCCCCTGTTTAAAAAGTTTGAGGACCCCTGTAGACTCGGAGCCTTTAAAGCTAACAAAATTTTTCTAAGTATAATTTTATGGCTGCTTACACTTTTAGGTATCAACAGTGTTCAAGTTATAATGCTCATTTTTGTGGAAGAGGAGTTGGAAGTCTGCTTTTTGCATTCACCTAAGAAATTAAAAGTTATATTCATAAGGCTGTATCTTACGAGACAATGAAGAGTCAAACAACTGTTTTTAATCACTTTTTACAGTTGAAGCATCATAATGTGAAAATGAACATAATAAAACTTTTTCCCTTCAAAGTATGGAATCTAAGAGAAAGTTATAAAAGTAAAAAGTTAAGAGTGGGAGTTGCTGGAACAGTAGAGGGAGCAGCTTAGAAAAGCTAACAATTTGATGATAAAACAAAACAAACATGTCAAAAACAAATATCAGGATTCTAGAAACTGAAGGAAGGCATTCACTGAAAATTGAAACTGAAAAGCATTCAAGAAAAACTGCTGAACCTCAGTTAAGAACAATGGAAGTTTGTAGTGTTTTTAGCCTACGGCTGCTACCGTATTACCATGCCCCACCAGTTCTGTCAATGGTGGCATGACCAGGATGGGGCAAGCTGTAAAAACCAGCACCATTACTTCTAGACAGGACTTGCAGATTAGATGGAGAACACAGGAAAAGTCCCAAATACAGGGGTACGGCTGAAAACGGAAGTGATATGGCTGCGAACAATGGGGAAGGCCAATATTAATGGCAATCCAAGATTGTAACAAAAATTTACAGACTTGTCAGAAGTTTAACAGGGAGAGCCAGAGAAGTACACAGCCATAATATGCCTTAAAAAGCTCCCACTCATCCTGTGACGTCACGGCACTCTACCAAGGGTGGTAAAGTGAGACTCTGTCTCTACAAAAAAACTCCCACTCATCCCTCCTGGGGGGTCTGAAAAATCATTGTGTTCACACAAAGCTGTGCATATGCTCAGGAAAGCCTGCAGTGAACCCTAGATATCTACACTTCCACAGCTGAAAATGAGACCTTTCACGGATAAAGGAGAGACAAGGACATGAGAAGACTTGCCACAAAGCAAAAAGCTCAAGCAAACTTTAACTGTCTAAACTCTGAATTCGGCCAGGCACAGTGCCTTACACCTGTAATCCCAGCACTCTGGAAGGCTGAGGCGGGTGGATTGCCTGAGGTCACGAGTTTGAGACCAGCTCGGAGGTAAAGCAAGACCTCAGTCTCTAAAAATAGCCAGGCATTGTAGCAGATACCTGTAGTCCCAGCTACTCAGGAAGGTGAGGTAAGAGAATCCCTTGATCCCAAGAATTTGAAGTTGCTGTGAGCTTTGACACCACAGCACTCTACCGAGGGCGACAAAATGAGACTCTGTCTCATAAAAACAAACAAACAAAAAAACCTTTGAATTCATTTCCCGACCTACATACAGATTCACTGGCAAAAAGCCTCATTGGCTCAAGGTTTTTTGCAAGGTATTTATGTAAAACCTTTGACTAATCATTTCTCATCAGTAAACTAAGCTGACAAACTAACCTAGAAAGACAGGCTTTAAAAAAAAATAGTAGGCTGGGCATAGTGGCTTATACCTGTAACCCTAGCACTCTGGGAGGCAGAGGCCGGAGAATCTCTTGAGCTCAGGAATTCAAGACCAGCCTGATCAACAGTGAGACACTGTCTCTACTAAAAATAGAAAAAATGAATCAGGTGTTGGGGCAGGTTCCTCAGGGGCTGAGGCAGGAAGTTAGCTTGAACTCAGGAGTTTGAGGTTGCTGTGAGGTAGGCTAACAACACAGCACTGTAGCCTAGGGGGACAGAGTGAGACTAAAAAAAAAAAAAAATTCAGAAGCGATGAAAAGAAAAAAAAAAAAAGACAAGGAAAAAGAATTAGGAAAAAACAAAGAAACAATTGATCAGCAGTATCAGCAGCCTTATACTACAAACTAAATGTAGGCAAGTTCTTAAACAGCAACAATAACCTCCCTTAAAGGGAGGAGGTACAGAGGTGATCTAACTCAAGAGACTGTACAGTATATTTCCTAAAATGTTCAGTTTAACAAAAAATTATGATATGCAAATAAACAAAGTGTGAACTATATAAAAGAGGGGAGAAAAGTCCATAGACACTGTCCCTAAAAAGGCTTGGCTGTCAAGGATTTCAAAGCAGCTATCATAAATATGGTCAAAGAACTACAGGAAACCACACTTAAACACTTAAAGCAGTGGTTCTCAACCTTCCTAATGCCGCAGCCCTTTAATACAGTTCCTGTGGGTCACGACCCACAGCTTGAGAACCACTGACTTATAGTGACAGTGATTCAAAGAATAGAAAATCTCAAAAAAAAAAAAAAGAGAGAGAGAGATTACAAAGAACCACCCATTTGGAATTCTGGAGTTGAAAAGTATTATAACTGAAATGAAAAACTCACTGAAGGGGCTCAACAGCAGATTCAAACTGGCAGACAAAGAATCAGGAAACTTGAAGACAGATCAAGAAATTGTCCATTCTAAAGAACAGAAAGAAAAAAAAAAATAAAGAATGAACAGAGAGCCTCAGAGAACTGTGGGACACCATCAAATTTATCAACACAAGTGCAATGGTATTCCCACAATGAGAAAAAGAAACGATAAATAATGACTAAAAGCTTCCTGAACTTGACTAAGACCTTTAATCTGTACTTCCAAGGAACTTGATGAACTCTAAGTAGGAAATACATAGAAATTCCCACGTAACATGCATCATGATCAAATGGTTAAAACCCAAGGACAAGCAAAATCTTGAAAGTAGCATGAGAAATGATGACTCATCACATACATGCAACCCACAATAACATTAATAGCTGACTTCTCACTAGAAACAATATATAAGCAACCAGTGGCATACTCAGATTGGTGAAAGAAAAAAATTAAGAATTCCATATCCGGTGTGAATTCCATATCTGGGCAGAATTCTAAGACAGTACTCAAACGACCACTCCCTGGTGTACATGCCTCCCCTGGGTGTCAGTGAAGCCTATTAATATGATGGATGTCACATCCATGATTAAGGTCACAATATATAGGCAGTCTCCAGGTTACAAACGAGATTCCATAGGTTTGTTTGTTTCTTTTTTTTTTTTTTATTTTATTTTATTTTCTTGAGACAGAGTTTTACTCTGTAGTCCTGGGTAGAATGTCATTGGCCTCTTGAGTAGCTGAGACTACAGGTGTCTACCATAACGCCCGACTAATTTTTATATTTTTGGTAGAGATGGGGTCTTGCTCTTGCTCAAGTTTGAACTCCTGAGCCCAAGCAAGCCACCCCCTTTGGCCTCCCAGACTGCTAAGATTATAGGCATGAGCCACTGCATTAGGTCCATAGGTTTGTTCTTAAGTTGAATTTGTATGGAAGTTTGAATAGGTAGATTTACCTATTACCTACAACAGCCTCCTTTTGTAAGTGCAAGTTGTAGATCATTTGGATATTTGTAACACAGAGACTCATTGTAATAGTCTGTTTGTTAAGTGAGAGTTGTATGTACATTGAATGTTTGCAACTTGAGGACTACCAGTAGAGCAAAGATGTAGGGATTTTACAAATGTAACTGAAGTCGTTAATCAGGTTGATTTTGAATTCACCAAAAGAGAGATTACTGTGAGCAGTCTTAACAATGTGGCGAGACCCTTAACAGGAGGCATTAGTCTTCCTTGACATCAGAGATTTTTCTTTTCTTTCTTTCTTTCTTTCTTTCTTTTTTTTTTTTTTATGAGACAGAGTTTCACCTTGTCGCCCTTGCTGGAGTGTCATGGCATCACAGCTCACAGCAAACTCCAACTCCTGGGCTTAGGTGATTCTCTTGCCTCAGCCTCCCTAGTAGCTGGGACTACAGTGCCTGCCACAACGCCTGGCTATTTTTTGCTGCAGTTTGGCCGGGGCCAGGTTTGAACCCACCATCCTCGGTATATGGGGCCAGTGCCCTACCCACTGAGCCACAGGTGCTACCTGAGATTTTTCTACTTTTTAAGAAGTAGGCTGCTATAAATTTTGTAGATGCAAGAAGATTTAATTCTCCCCACAACTATATGAGCCTGGAAGAGAACATGCTGACCTCAGATGGAACTACAACCTTGGCCAACCCTTTGACTGAAGGCATTATGACACTCTGAGCAAAGGCTCTGGTAAGCATACTCATACTTCTCACTTAGAAAAACTGGAGAGATAGGCTCGGTGCTTACAGCACAGTGGTTATGTCACCAGCCATATGCACCGAAGCTGGTGGATTCGAGCCTGGCGTGGGCCAGCTAAACAAAGACAAATGCAATAAGAAAATACCTGGGCTGGTGCTGGGAGCCTGTAGTTCCAGCTACTTGGGAGGCTGAGGCAAAAGAATCACTTAAGCCCAAGAGTTTGAGGTTGCTGTGAGCTGTTAACCCCACAGCACTCTACCGAGGGCAACACAGTGAGACTCTGTCTCAAAAAAAAAAAAAAAAAAATTGTAGAGATAATATGTGGTGGTGTTTTAAAGTGCTACATCTGTAATATATATATATATATTTTTTTTTTCTCTAAAGATAAGATCTTGGCCTGGCACAGTGACTCACACCTGTAACCCTAGCACCCTGGGAGGCTGAGGAGGGTGTACTGCCTGAGCTCACTGGTTTAAGGCCAGCCTGAGCCAGAGTGAGAGTCCGTCTCTAAAAGTAGCTGGGCATTGTGGTGGGCGCCTATAGCCCCAGCTACTTAGGAGGCTGAGGCAAGAGAATCGCTTGAGCCCAAGAGTTTGTGGTTGCTGTGAGCTATGACACCAGAGCACTCTACCAAGGATGACAAAGTGAGACTTTGTCTCAAAAAAAAAAAAAAAAAGGAAAAGAAAAGAAAGAAAAAAAAAAAGATAAGGGCGGTGCCCATAGCACAGTGGTTATGGTGCCGATCACAATGCACCGAGTGTGGTGGGTTCGAACCCGGCCCAAGCCAGCTAAACATCAATGACAATTGCAACAAAAAAACAGCCAGGCTTTGTGGCAGGCACCTGTAGTCCCAGCTACTTGGGAAGCTGAGGCAAAAGAATTGCTTAAGCCCAAAGGAGTTTGAGGTTGCTGTGAGCTGGGATGCCACTGTACTCTACTTAGGGCAACATAGTAAGACTCTGTCACAAAAAAAAAAAAAAAAAAAAAAAAACAAGGCAAGAACGGGGGGGGGGCCGGGGGGGCCGCGGCGGGGGGCGGGAGTCCCCTATGGGGGGGGGGGCGGGTGGAAAAAAAAAAAAAAAAAAA
>CAUYPK010128506.1:0-68776 GCA_963574355.1 Loris lydekkerianus
GGTGCATCTTACAAGGGTACATGTGAAACTTAGTAAATGCAGAATGTAAATGTCTTAACATAATAACTAAGAAAATGCCAGGAAGGCTGTCTTAACCAGTGTGATGACAATGTGTCAAATGGTCTATAAAACCAGTGTATGGTGCCCCCTGATCGCATTAATGTACACAGCTATGATTTAACAATAAAAAAAGGAAAAAAAAAGAAAGCCTCAAAAAATTTCAGGGTAGATATCATATAGACCATGATTTTTAATCATAGTATAAGTTGCATTTTAAATATACTAATGTAGAAACATCACATATTATTTAGAAAATAATATAAGTTTCTATATAATTCATAGGCCATAAAAGAAATTATAAAAAAATTTAAGAGTACTATATAATAATTTTTAAAAAATAATAAATTTTCTGTGCTGTAAAAAAAAAAAAGATGCTTTAAGGCAAGTATATAATGATAAATAATTGTATTAGAAAGCCAAAGAAGACCTACTTCACAGGTACAATGAACTCTTTCTGGGTGATGGGCACATATAACTCTGACTCAAGTGTAATAAAATCAATATATGTAACCAAAAATGTACCCCCATAATATTTTAAAATAAAAAAAGAAAGTCAAAGAAAGAATTAAAAATTATGAGGTAGGTGTGTACTTTAAGAAACAAGAAAAGAAAAAAGTAAACTACCAAAAGCATAAGAGAGGAAAAGCTATAATGAAAATAGCAGCAGAAATCAATGAAATAGAAAACAAAGATACGGTAGAAAAAAACAAATAAGCAAAACCTCTTGTTCCTTGAAGACACTAATAAAATAGACCAAAGTCTGACAAGATTAGTCACACAAAAATAATAGAGAAACCACACATGAGTAATATGAGAAAAGAGAATGTGTAACTACATTCTCAAAGAGTCAAAAATATAAGGTAATATTATCAATAATTATAAGTGAATAACTTTGAAAATGTAAACAAAATGAAGGAAGTACTGGAAGGTATGATACAGGGGGTGCCAAAAAATGTACGTGCATTTTAAGAGATGTGATGTATGTGTTACTTTTGAAGTCGTATTGAATTATGGTAGTGATGTATGACGTTCACTCAAAAGATGGTGTTAATCAAATGACTGAATGCCCATATTATTCCTGGATGCAAGACCATTTTGAAGCGGTATGTGAAAGTCGATAACATGGAAGTATTAATACAACAGAGACATGAATATGCAACAGAACCTCCAACATGCCTTACAAATGCACACATCTGTGCCAAGTTGGAGATGCACAGTCTTGTGTGCAACGTGCACAAGGGAAGATCCAGGAGGCCTCACAAGTGGTTCAAGCAGTAGTTTGCTGTAATCAGAAGTGTCTGGGCACTAATCAATTTGGGCACCTCTTATAGTTGCAGAAGTCAAATGTGACTTGTATTTATCTTTTGTTAATCAGCATATATCAAGTATTACAATTTTAATACAATTTCTTCCTTGCTTAAAAAAAAAGTTTTGCTAATCTTAGTGTTAAAAATTAGGGTATACAAAATTAGAGTTTTTAAAAAAACTTTTTTTTTTTTTTTTTGCTTTATAAGATTCTAATTTTAAACATCACCCTACATTAAAATTTGCTTTTTTTTGTTTGTTTGTTTTGGTGTGCAGTTGTATAGTTCTAGGGATTTTTACTCACTCACAGTTAGAATACCTTCCCTCCATCTCTAACCCCTGGCAACTACTTGTCTATCCTCCATCATTACCATGTTGTCATTTTTAGAATGTCACATGAATGGAATTGTACAGTGTGTAATCTTTTAGGGTCGGTTCTTTTTACTAAGCATAATGCTTTTGAAATTTGTGAGAGGTGGTACATGATATCAATGGTTTGTTCCCTATTATTGCTAAGTAATACTCCACTGTAAGGTTATACCAGAGTTTTCTAATTTATTAACCCAGTAAAGGACATTTGTGGTGTTTCTAGTTTTTCAAAATTGTGAATATAGCTGTTCTAACCATTTGTATACAGGTTTTTATGTGAATATACGTTTCATTTCTGAACAGTAAATTTCTAGGAGTGGGATTGCTGTGTCAAATGATAACAGTATATTTATTACAAGAAACTGCCAAACTATTTTCTGGGAGTAGTTGTGCCATTTGGAAGCCCCACGAGCAATGTGTGGGTTTCAGTCACTCTGCATCCTCACCAGCCAGCACTTGGTATATCAGGATTTTTTAAATTTAGCCATTCTGATAAGTGGTAGCTCATTGTGATTTTAACTTGCGTTTTGCTAAAGACTAATGATGCTGAATATTTTTTATTTGCCATCCTTATATCTTCTTTGGTGATATGCTGGTTCAAATCTTTTGCTTGTTTTTTAATTGAGATGCTTTCTTATTGTTGAGTTTTGAGAATTCTTTATATATTATGGATAGAAGTCCTTTAATGGAATTGTGATTTACAAATAATTGGATTTCAGTCTGTAGTTTGTTATTTCATTCTCAGAGGAAAAAATTGTATTTCTGCTAAACTCCAATCTATCAGTCTTTCTTTTATGAATCATGCTTTTGGTGCCACAATCCAAGTTATAAAGATTTTCTCTTATGTTTTATTCTAGAAATTTTACAGCTTTACATTTTATTTTATTTTATTGTAAGTGGTCTTTTTTTTGTTTGTTTGTTTTGGGGGTTTTTGCAGTTTTTGGCTGGGGCTGGGTTTGAACCTGCCATCTCTGGCATATGGGACTGGCGCCTTAACCCTTTGAGCCACAGTCGCTGCCCAAGTGGGCTTTTTTTTTTTTTTTTTTTAGGTAGTCTTATTTTGTCACTTTTTGGTAGAGTCCTGTGGCATCACAGCTCACAGCAATGTCAAACTCTTGGGTTCAAGAGATCCTCTTGCCTCAGCCTCCCCAAGTAGTTGGGCTGCAGGTGCCTGCCACAATGATCAACTAGTTTTTTTAGAGATGAGCGTTCTCACTATTGCTCAGGCTGGTCTGAAACTTCTGAAGCTCAAGTAATCAATCTGCTTCAGCCTCCCAGAGTGCTAGGATTACAGAACAGCTTTATATTTTAAATTTAAACCTGTGATGCATTTTCATTTAAATTTTATATAAGGCTTGAGGTATAGGGCAAGGTTTACTGTTTTGCATATAAATGGCCAATTGGTTTAAAACCATTTGTTGAAAGGCTAACCTTTCTTTATTAAATTGCCTTTATGCCTTTGTTAAACATGAGATAACTAAATTAGTATGGTCTATTTTTGACCTCTGTTATATTCCGTTGATCTATTTGTCTATTCCTTCATCAGTACCATACTGTTTTGAATACTTTATAGTAAGTTTTGACATTATATGGTTAGATTTATCCAACTTTATTCTTTTTCAAAGTTGCTTGGCCATTCTGGGTTCCCTGAGAATCTTTTTATCAATTTATGCAGAAAAGCATGGTGAGATTTTGATGGGTACTTCATTAGATCTAAAGATCAACTCAGGCAGAGCTCATATCCTTAGTATGTGGGATCTTCCATGCCATGAACATTATATGTCTCTCCATTTATTTATGTCCTCTTTGATTTTTTTTATCAGCATGCAGTTTTCAGCATACATATTCTGTACATGTTTTGTTAAACACAAAAGATGTATACCTAAGTATTTCTCTCTTTTTTTGCTATTGTAAATGCTATGACATTTAATTTCAGTTTCCAACTGTGTATTGCTGGTACACAGAAATACAACAACCGTTCTTGTGTTGACATTGTGTCTTGTAATCTTGCTAAATTCACTTTGTTCCAGAAGGTGTTTGATAGGGCCCTGGGATTTTCTATTAGGTAATCATGTCATCGGTGAATAGAGACAGCTTTAGTTTTTCCTTTAAAGTCTACCTGCCTTTTATTTCTTTTCCTTGAGTTATTGCACTTGGTAAGACTTCCAGTATGATGTTGAATGAGAGCATTCAGAATGGATATCCGAGATGGATATCCTAGTTTTCTTTCCAATCCTCCAGGGAGAGCATCTCAGTGTTAGGGGATGGGGGAAGGGGAAGTGTTGGAGGGGGAGAGAATCTTTTACCATTAAGTATTTCATGAGCTAAAGGAATTCTTTTGTTTGTTTGTGTATTTATTTGTAGATGCCCCTTATCATGTTAAGGAAGTTACCCTCCTAATGTTAATTTACTGAGGATCTTTATTATAAATAGATGTTGTGTTTTTTTTCATGTGTTTTCCTGCATCTATTGATAAGATCTCAATGTTTTTGTTCTTTAAATGGTTAATATGATAAATTCTATGAATCAAATATTAAATCAGCTTTGCATTCCTGGGATAAACCATACTTAATTGTGATGAGGGTTTTTTATATATATATATATATATATATATATATATCTGTATTCCATTTATTAATAATTTGTTCATCTATGTTCATGAGGAATATTGGTCTATAGTTTTCTTTTTGTACCCTTTTGTGGTTTGGTATTGGTATTATGTTGGCCTTGTTAAATGAGTTGGAAAGTATTGCTCTTCTATTTTCTTTCTTTCTTTTTTTTTTTAAAGCTCAAACTTAAGGGGCTCTTCTATTTTCTTTAAGAGAGTGTAGAATTGGTGTTACACGTACTTCTTTACAAGACTTTTGTAGAATTTTTCATTGAATCTCATCTGGACCTGAAGATTATGTTTTGGAAGGTTTTTAACTACACATCCAATTTCTTTGATAGTTGTAGGATTATTCAGTTATCCACTTCATTGTGAGTTTTCATAGTTTGTGTTTTAAGGAATTGGTATGGTATTAGAAGTGTTCATGAGAAAAAAATAAAAAATATATAAATATATGTATAAGGAATTGGCCCATTGGATCTATATTGTCAGATTTTTGTAAACAGAGTTATTTATACATTGTATATATACAATTTCTGTATTATTCTTTTAATGTCTGGGAGGTCTGCAGTGATATCCCTGTTTCATTTCTGATATTGGTAATTTGTGTCTTATTTTTATCGGTCTTGCTAGAGGCTTATCAATTGTATTGATTTTTTTTCTAAGAATCAACTTAGAAATTGTTTTTCTTTGTTATATTTCTGTTTTGGGTTTCAATGACTTCTTCCTTGATCTTTATAATTTACTTTCTTCTACCTGATCTGTGTTGATTTTGTTCTTTTGCTAGTTTCCTCAAGTAGAAGCTTAGATTATTTATTTGACGCCTTGTTCTCTTTCTAATACTGTGTAGGCATTTCAGTGCTATAAATTTCCCTCTAAGCACCGCAGAAGGCGTGTCCCACAAAAGCATATGTTGCATTTTCCTTCTCAGCAGTCTTACTGAAATTTCCTCTTTTGACCTATGAATTATTTTCAAGTGTTTTGCGTTTCCAAATGTTTCACGATTTTCCTGCTACCTTTCTTCTGTTGATTTCTAGTATCATTCCATTATTGTCAGAAAACGTATTTTATGCGATTTCAATTCTTTTAAACGTGTTAATGTTTATTTTATGACCCTGGGTATGGTCTATCTTGGGGAATGATTTATGTTCACTTGAAAAAATTGTGTTCTGCCCGATTTATTTAATAATTAGATCAGTCGGTGGATGGTGTCTTTTATATCCTTGCTGTTTGTCTACTAGATCTCTTACCAACTTATCTTCTTTCATTTCTGCTCATTTCTGCTTCATATATTTTGGAGCTCTATTGTTAGGTGTACACACATTTAGGACTGTTGAGTCTTTTTTGAGAATTGACCCTGTTAGGAATAAGTAAGATTCCTCTTTATTCTGGGGAAATTGTTTTGCCCTGAAGTCTAGTTTGATATTTATAGAACCACTTGTGCCTGGCAGACTCTAAAGTGGCCACCAGAGATTTCCACTTGTTATTATTTAGGCCTGTAGATGTATAATTTCCTCCCCTTGACTGGAGGCTGAACCTAGTTACTTGATCCTAATAAACAGAATACACCAAGGGTGATGGAATGTCATATGGACAATTAGATTACAAAAGACATATAGTTCTTTGAGTATATATTTTATAATTCCAGGAGCAACAAAATACATTCTTAACTTTTAATGTATACTTAGAATGAATATTTTATCACCTCATTTATAACGTAGAAATCTTGCTACCAAGTAGGTTCCTTTGCCCTCTCTACAATATACTATACAGCAGTTGTTTTATATATTATATACAACGTACATATGAAAACTCCAGATAGTGTTAGAACTTTCAATTGTCATGTTTTAAGTAACTTAGGAGAAAAACAGTTTATTTTATTTACCCTTTCTGTTTATTCTTTCTATTACAGTTTCATCATTTCTACTGTTTCAAGTTGTCTTTTGGTATCATTTCTTCCTTTCTTTCTTTTTTTTTTTTTTTTTAAGACAGAGCTTCAAGCTGTCGCCCTCGGTAGAATGCCGTGGCATCACAGCTAGCAGCAACCTTAAACTCTTGGGCTCAAGTGATTCTCCTGCCTCAGCCTCCCAAATAGCTGGGACTACAGGTGCCCACCACAGTGCCTTGCTATTTTCCACTGCAGTTGTCGTTGTTGGTTAGCTGGCCCAGGCCGGGTTCGAACCCATCAACTTGGGTGTATGTGGCTGGCGCCGTTACCACTGTGCACAGGCGCCAAGCTGGTATCATTTCTTTCTATCTAAAGGACTTTCTTTAGCAATTTTTTGGGGAGCATGTCCATGGGCTGTATGAATTCTTTTTTATTTCTTTCATCTGAGGTTCTCTTTACTTTATCTTCATTTCTGAAGGACATTTTTTTGCTGGAAATAGAATTCTAGGTTGACAGTTCTTTTATTCTAGTTCTTTAAAAGTCTTGTGCTTTTGCTTCTGGCCTTTATGATTTCTGATGCAAAATATGAAATAATTTGAATTTTCTCTGATAGGTAAGGTATTGTTTGTCTCTCATCACTTTCAAGTGTGTTTCTTTGTTTTTATTTTTTAGCAGTTTCAATATGATTTGCCTGGGTGTTGATTTCTTTAGATTAATCCCGTTTGGGGTTCATTTCACTTCTTGAACTTTTAAGTTTGTCCTTTCCCAAACCTGGGAGGTTTCCAACAAGTACGTCTTCAGAACTTTTTTGGCACTTCCCTCTGTCTCTTCTCCTTGTAGGACTCTGGTGATAACACACATTAGACCTTTCGTTGCTGTCCCGTGTCTCCCCGAGTCTCTGTTCTTCTTTTCTTCAATCTTTCTCTTCCTTTCTGTTGGTCACAATGAAATATTTCTATTAATCTATCTTCTTCTTAAATTTCATTTATGTTATTTTTCAGTTCTAAAATTTCCATGTAATTCTTCCTTTTACCTTCTATTGCTTTGCTGATTCTTTTTTCATTTTTATAATTGCTTTAACATCTTCTTGAGGTGATTCCAATATCTATTTCGTCTCCTTGTTGGTGTCTATTGGCTTTTTCTATATGAGTTAAAAATGTTATGGTTTGTCATATGCTAATTTTGAATTGTATTTGTGACATCTTGCATATTAAGTCATGAGATCCTAGGCCTTTCTTGAATCATATGAACATTGTTGATATTTTTGTTTTAGTGGGAAATTAATTGGTGGTTAGACCACAAGTTTCAAGCTGCCTTCTGCAGGGTGTGCTTACAATGTTCCTGCAGTTTCCAGTCTATGCAATGCTCTTCAGATCTAGCCCATGCGTGCGCCACCAAGTGGTCATTCTGCAAGGTAGGCAGAAGTCTATTTATTAGCTCACTTCTCAAAGTCTTCAGTATATTTATTAGAATTAGATCCTAGCATGCATGGGTTGGGCGAGCCCAGAAGTTTACTGGGTCACTGACCTGAGCTCCTCCCTCTCTGTGATCTCCCCAGTACATCACAGTTTCCTAGGGCTCCCTTATAGATCTTCCATGCAGAAACCACTCTAACCTACAAGTAACGAAAGGACAGAAGGACAAAAAAAAAAAAAAAAAGCAATGGGATTTGGTCCCATCTTCATGGAACCTTTCCTACCCTAATTGGAGAGGAAAGTTGTCTTCCCTTAGAGTTGGCTCCTGAAGGCTGTCATTACTGCTGTTATTGATAGCCACTGTCACCACTGCAGGATTGCCTTTTGGGTGTGCAAGAGAGTGAAGGAAAAGGAAAGAGAAATAGGAAGAATTTCCCTCACTCCCTCTGGGCTTTAGAATCCTTACTCCTTGAGTGAGGAGAAAAGGGTTTCCTATTCCTACATGTAGTGTTCACTTCAGATTTTCTAGCAGAGTTTAGACCAGGAAAAAACAACAGGGAAAAAACTGGTAAACTTACTTCCAGTTAGCTGATGCTTTCATTTTTTGGTGTTCTTCCCTGGACTGCCTATTGCTATTTATTTATTTGTCCAGGATTCAAAAAGTCAAAACATGGTGTGTGCTTGCTTCATTTTACGTAGAACCAGCTTCCTCATTGTGGTTTTAATAGTTTTTTTGGTTACTTAGGGACGTTGAGCATCTTTTTATATTGTTATTTCATATTACATATTCCCTTCTGTGAGTTGCATTTATATTCTGTGCCCACTTTAATGCCTGGGTTGTTTGCATTTTCCTCATTAACTATAGCAGTTCTTGAGAGAACTCTTAAGAGATGAATACGAAGTCTTTGATTATTTTCTGTCAAATTATTTTTTACCATTGTTTGTATTAAGTTGTTATTGGTTGGTGCCCTTTGTTGTAATGAAGTATATAAATTTGATAAATTAGTCAAATTTACCAGTGTTTTCCTTTGGCTTCTGCTTTGGTAGTTTTTCTGGAATGGCTTTTTAAACTTCAAGTTTTTGTCATCAGATTTGCCTATTATTTGTAATACTCGTAAATTTTATTCATTAGAATTCATTTTTGTGTTGGGTGGTGCCCATAGCTCAGTGGTTAGGGTGCCAGCCACATACACCAAGGCTGGCTAGGCCAACTAAAACAACAATGACAGTTGTGACAACAACAACAAAAAATAGCCAGGTGCTGTGGTGGGCAGCTGTAGTCCCAGCTACTAGGGAGGCTGAGACAAGAGAATCATTTAAGCCCAAGAATTTGAGGTTGCTGAGAGCTGTGATGCCAAGGCCCTCTACCCAGGGTGACAGCTTGAGACACTGTCTCAAAAATAAATAAATAAAATAAATAAATAAATAAATAAATAAATAAATGGAAGAATAATTCATTTTTGTGAGTAAGGTATAGTAGAGCTACAGCTTAGAATTCTTCCTCATATTTTGCCATTTTTTTCCCAACACTTTTTATTGTATTGTATTGTATTTCATTTATCAAACAATAAATTCCCCTATATTCAATGCTTTGTTTCTAAACTATATTCTATCCCATTAATATGTTCATCTATTCCTTTGAGAATATTATATTATTTTTCTTGGCATGGTGGCTCACACCTGTAATCCTAGCTCTCTGGGAGACAGAGGGAGGTAAATTGCTTGAGCTCAGGAGTTCAAGTTCAACCTGAGCAAAAGTGAGACTCCATCTCCACTAAAAATAGAAAAACTAGCTGAGCATCATGGTGGGTACCTGTAGTCCCAGCTACTTGAGAGGCTAAGGTAAGGGGATCACATGAGCCCAAGAATTTGAGGTTGCTGTGAGCTATGATGATGCCATAGCACTCTACCCAGGCCATAGGATGAGACTCTGTCTCCCTCCTTCAAAAGAATATCATATCATATTATTTTAATAAGTATGGCTTTATGTTATGCTTTAATAACTAATAGATCAAGAGCTTTCTTAAAATTTTCTCTCTTAAAATTGTCCTTACTTTTCTCAGCATTTACACTTTTGTTGTATGAATTTTACAGTCAACTTTTCAAGTTACATAAATAAATCTTTGGGATTTGGACTGGCACTGCATTAAGTTTTTTAATTAATTTGGGGAGAACTATCTCATACATAGTTTGAGTCTTCTCATCCACGAACATTGTACACATCTTTCTTTACTCAATTTTCCTTTCACATTCTCTAGGAAAGTTTTAAGGTTTTTCTTACATAGGTTGTACATATATCTTATGAAGTGTATTCCTAGATATTTTATATTTTTGCTGATATTTTGAAGGATATCATTGCTATTTTATTTTATGCTTGGTTATTGTAGATAAATGAAAATGTTATTGATTTTTTTATTCTTACCTCATATCCAGTGTTTTACTAAATATATTTAGTAGCTAGAAGTTCTCAATTAAGTCTTATAGATTTTTATTTTTGTTATATGCTTTTTTTATTGTTGCTAAATAATGATTTTTTTTGTTTTGTTTTGTTTTATTCTAGTATTATCCTCTTTTTGTTTTGTTGTGTTGTCTGGAATACCAGAATAATATTAAATGAAGTTAAGTGACAAAAGGTCTGTGTTCTACCACAATTTTATTGAAAATTCTTTTAATATTTCACTGTTAAGTATTGATGCATGCTATAGATTTCTAGTAGATAGCATTCATGAAGTTAAGAAAGGTATTTTGTATTTATGTTGGTTAATTGTTTTAAATATTACAAATCTATATTTATGGAAGTGATTGTTCAGTATTTTCTCAGATAGTTGTAATTTTTAAACCTATTGACTATATTCTAACGTTGAACCATTTTTGCTCTCTGAGGACAAATATGTCATGCTGAATTTGTTTTATACAAATAGTACTCCATTTGTTAGTAATTTATTTAGAAGTTTTGGATCTATACTTATAAATGAAACTGGCTTATAAATTTTTTCTTGTAATGCTTTTATCTGATATTAATATCAGATTTACCTTTACCACAGGTAATAAATATTTTCAGTTTCTTATATATCCATCTAAAACTACTTTAAGCATATACAAGCAAACACATACATATACATTTATTTTTTAGCAGACTATACTTTTTAGAACAGTTTTATGTTCGTGGCAAAATTAAATGGCAGCTATAAAGAGTTCTAGTATTTTCACCATTCCCACACACACGAAGTCAGCCCCACTATGAACACTCCCAACTAGAGTTGATTTGTTACAATTAGTGAACCTACATTGGCACATCATTGTCCCCCAAAATTCATAGTTTACATTAGAGTTCCCTCTTGGTATTTGTCCAAACCCATGGAATTATGATATGCATAATGATATGTGTTCACCATTACACTATCATATGTACTAGTTTCACTGCCCTAAAAATTCTCTGTTCTCTGCTATGCATCCTTCCTCCCCCCTTAATTCCTGGCAGCCGTTGATCTATTTGTCATATAGTTGAAATCATACCATGTGTAGCTTTTTCAAATTGGCTTCTTTCATTTAGCAATATGCATTTATGTTTCCTTGATGTCTTTTCATGACTTGATAGCAAATTTCCTAGGAGTAGAATTGCTGAGTCAAAGGGCATATGCACTTGTGAGTTGAGTAGATTTTGCTAAATTATTCTTTGTAGAAGTTGTATGAATTTACACTCCCACAGGAACTGTTGAGATATTTTTACTTATACCACTTCCAACACAGAGTTATCAAACCTTTTGATTTTCGGCAATCTTATCTGTACAAAAAAACATACTTCATGCGATTTTAATTTGCATTCCTCTTATTGAGAGGCACTGTGACTAGCTAAAATTACACATTTTGCTGAATCCCTCATAGACAGGGCGTAACAATGTGATATTTTTCTGCCAATGAGATGTAAGAAAATGCCACTAGGTATAGCTTCCGAGAAAGCGATGTAAGAGGAGGGTGGGTGGTAGACTCAGCCTAGCAACCGCCTGTCTTGCCTTTTGCCTCTTCTCTTCTTCCGTCTGGAACGTAGTAAACAGTCACTGATGATGAGGGAGCAGCAAAAGAGGTGGATCGGTGAGGGTGCCAAGAACATTTTTTTTGCTTTTGTTTTTGATTTTCTTCTATGCCATACCGATCCTATTCCAAGTGCTATGAATGCCAAGGTGTATTTTGGGCAAACAGAAGGTGACTAGGCAAATAGAAGCCATTATAGATGAAAAATACATTGGTAAATATTTCATACAACTATCCTGGCACACAGGGCCAAAAACACTAAATACCTTTCACGGCTATTGTGAGAATTAAAGACAGTGTCTATAAAGGTGCCTGGACCAAACGGAAGGTCCTCAAAATTTATCCACTATTACCATCATTAGCTATTGTCACTGAGGTTGTAGCCTCACCCCCCCCCCCCCCCCCGATCCTATGCCATCTACTTGTCCTGGGTAGGGTCTGCGCTTCTCCTGGATTACGTATTAATAGTGAAGATAAGGTGTTAGAGACAGAGGGAGGGGCAGGTTCATGGCAACAGCTCCGTTTTCTTAAAGGCTTCGGTGCAAAGCCTGTGATACAATTTGTTAGTCCACCCAACCCTGCAAATTGGAAATTGGGTTTATATTTGATCAGTTTGGCTGGGCCACTGAAGCTTCATGTGTCAACAGCAGCACTGACTTATTGTCATAAAGCTCTCAGATGCCTGACCTGCTGCTCCAGCTTTGGGTCACAACTCCTGCATCTCGAACAGGAAACAAATCAGGCCATGCTCCTGGGGGTCATTTCTGGGTCTAAGACTGTCATCAACAACCCATTCATTCTTTAGAAAGAGTGGTCATGGTAACTTGATAGACAGAGAGACAAAGACAGCAGCATTTGTAGCTGATGTTGTAAAAAATCACTTTGTTTTTCACCTACTTTCTTTTAGTTTGTAAAGTGTACCTTTTAATGCAAAAAGGTCTGTCAATTTTAAAGCAACCCTGGAGTTTTATGATTTATGGTAAACATGAAAATGGGATGCTGATACCTGGGTTCATTTGGAGAGGCCTAGTGGAGTGAGAAAGAGGGCTGTGGGGGCTAGTTTGATGAGATGTGACACAAGGCATTACATTTTATAATTATCAACATGGGAGCAATCTGCAACTTTCTGCCTGGGGTTAGCGGATGGACTTTGGAAAGAGAGATGAAAGAAGTGGCCTGTGAAAGATGATAGAGCCTGGAGGAACCTGGCCAATGAGAAGTGTTTCAAAGGGAGAAATGACTGCTGACTTCTCCAGACAGTGATTTCTAAAACTAGTTGATTACCGTTCTGCGAGGTGCCTTCCGCTCTTACCATTGGGTCAGGTCTGATAGCCTTGGGGCGTTAAATCGGAAGAATAGTTGTACATCACAATTGAGACCACCTGAAACAGACAGAAGGGAAAAGGAACCACCGTAGCAAGCGAGCTGCAGAGAGAAACCAACTATATTGACCAGGCAGGGTGAAGGAGCAAGAGGAAGGAAGCAGGGCCTCCCGTCCCCTCTGTCTCCCTGAACTTGCCCTGGAGGCTTCAGGGAGCTTGAGAAAGCATTGAGTCGCCCTCCCTCAGTACAGGGGATAGGCGCTTCGGTTAGCTCATCTAATCATGAAAAGTGACTCCATAGTAATTTGTTGGCATCTCTAATATTTTAAAATCATGATTGAAGGAGGTTACTCTCACTTATTTACTTACGAGTTGATAGGGTTTGGACATTTGTCTCCTCCAAATCTTGTGTTGAAATTTGATCATCAATTATTGGAGGTGGGGCCTGGTGGGAGGTGTTTGGGCCATGTGGGCATATCCCTCCTGAAAGGCCGGGGAAATAAGGAATGAATCTCCTTCTATAGTTCATTCCAGACCCGGTGGTTTGCTCAGGGGTTGGGGTGCCAGCCACATGCTCCGGGGCTAGGGTGTTCGAACCTGGCCCGGGCCTGCTAAACAAACAAATAAACAAAAATAGCCTGGCATTGTGGTGGGCACCGGTAGTCCCAGCTACTAGGGAGGCTGAGGCAAAAGAATCACTTGAGCACCAGAGTTTAAGGTTGCTGTGAGCTGTGATGCCATGGGTCTCTACCAAGGGTGACAAAGTGAGAGTCTGTCTCAGTAAAACAAAAAACAGAGCCAGTTGTTTGAAAAAGCCTGGCACCTCCTCCTCCCTGTCCCGCTACCTCTCCCAGTAAGGGACAGGCCTGCTTCCTCTTCACTTTCTGCCCTGATTGGAGGCTCCTCAAGGCTCTCACCAGAAGCCGGTATTGCCACCATGCTTCTACAGGCTGTGCAACCATGAGACAAATAAACCTCTTTTCTTTATAAATTCCTTATCCTCAGGTATAACTATGCAATGTGGACTAAGAGGTCCTTTCACATGACACAACAAGCCAGGATGTGTCATAGTTAATATGACCAAATACCAATAGTGGCTCACGCCAAGGAGGAATAGCTAGCACATTCCTCAAAGAGAATTTGTTCTTCACCTCTATAAATGAGGCTTTTGAGAGAAAATAAATTAATTTTTAATTACTATTACAGAAATGCTATGAATGAATGATTGAATGAGGCTAGTTGTTTTCAACAGGAGGGAACATTAGGCAGGGAATGATGAGACCTGGGTCCAGTTTTTGTTCTACCAACAACAGGTGGCCTTTGACAAAACTCAACTTTGTGTCTTTTGTGAACTGAAAACAGTTATTTTAAACTATGATTTAAAATATTATGGCAGAAGCCCAAGCTTGGGTAACCCATTAGTTTTCCTTGTTACTCCTGTGTGGAAAGAAGCACCCCAAAGTTCCATTTGTTAAGTGGTTAGGGCCAAACAGCTTATTATGTATGTCCTAATAAGTTAGTAGTCATTTTAAGAAATAATACACATAAATGGAAAGAAAATGTGTATTTTATTTCATCCCTACCTAATGACATTATGTGTGTGACTCACTATGCCCATCCCTGGTTCACACTGATCTTCCCTCAGTACTTGCTTTTTATTACAGCTACTTCCACCAACTGAGCTTTAAAAAATGGTGACGTCATCTCAAGGAACATAACACCATTTCTCTTGAAACGGTGAGATACTTCAAGCTAATAGTTTGAATAGTGCCTGCCGGAGGTTGCTGTGCTTCCCTACGTAACTAAAAATATCCCACAGCATCCTGTGTAGTTGCTGCCTTGCCCCAGGTGCCCGGGTGCACAATTTGGGAACTAATTGTGCTTTAATCAACATCTAAGGTGTCCTTCCCATTTCTGTTAATGGAACACACACACTTTCCTGTTGCAGACATTTTAGGATTCCATTGGCCAACCACAGAAGAGTTTGCAAAAGCCAGGTGTGATGTCTGCTGAGTCCTGACCTACTGATGAGTAATACAATTATCCAGGTCATGACCTTCCAGTGCCCCGGCATCAAGCTTGCTGGTGACATTCCAGAGATCAGAAAGTTTTTATCTTAACTCCATGGTAGCTTGTTCCCAGGCCACCCCCTCAGCTTTGTAAGCCTTCAAACTTACCACCACCCTTATCCAAAACCCCAGTGAATGAATCTGCAATCGCAGCCTCCTACCCACCAGGGAGCTCAGCCCCTTGCTCCCAGCCTTCTTGCTATTTGACCACACTCACACCAGCCATTTCTTGACTATTTTTTTGTTAATCTTCTCCAGGAGGCTTCACTTCTCTTGCCAGCCCTATGATATGCCACTGTTAACCTTCTTTTCCCCCAGTACCCTTAATATCTTCATATCCTGCCCTCAACCATGACTCTCCTATAAAATCTCATCCTTGAATCAATACAATCTCATCCTTGAATCAATCTAATCGTTTGCCTTATGCCTTCTCTCAATTGAGTTCAGATGAAGTAATCCCCAAAATGAGTGCCTTGGAGCAACCCCAAGTATAAGATCCGTGACCTCAGCTGGGCCCTCAGTTTAATGTAGCCAGTAAGCTCGCCCATGCCCCAGACAAATATTCCACAGTTTCTCTGCTGTCTTCTCTGGTCCTATCCTCTCTCACTCAGCTGATAGCTCGCCTTCTAGCTCATCAAGGAAACCTGTGCTTTCAGGGACAAGCGCTGAAGCGCCGTCCTCACCACACACACTCCCTTTTGCCCCCATCCTCTCACTTGCCCCTCCAGAACACCAGGCTCGGAGACAGAAGCATCATCCCCTTGCTAAAGGCCCATGGTTGCCCTGGACTCTGGATCCCTCCTTTCTCATGATCTAAGGCCCAGAAGCTGGCTCGACTGGGTAATTCCTCTCTCTTTCATATTTTCAACTTCCCCTTCTTCACTCCTACACAGCTAAGAGTGTGCTCACATCTCTTACTTTTAAAGCAAATCTCCACCAATGTCTCTCCAATAACTAATGCCCATCTTTCTCCCATTGGCAGACAGTTCCCAGGAGTCCACACTCGCTGTTTCTGCTTCCTGATGGCCTCCAGGTCCCTGCCTCTCCTCTGCAGCCTCACTCTCTCATCCTCTTTGCCCCCACCCGGCCCTCCAGCCCCACGAGCCACAGGCCCCTTCTCAGAACTGGCTGTGCAGTGCACACTTTGAAGCTATTGTTCCCTGCGCTCCTGATCTCCCTTGCCTACGTGGCAAGCTGCAGGGATTTCAAAAGGTCCTCTGGGAAGTCTTTCTGGTCCTTCCCTCCCCCGCCCACTGGGGAGAAATGGTCACTCCTCCTTTGTGTTCAAGTCACAGCATCTGTGACCATTTGCTTTCCATGATGCTGTTCTTTTTTCCAGCAAATATCATCAGCTCCTTGAGAGCTAGGACTGTGCCTTCATTATACCTTCAGTCCCAGTGCCCAGCACACCTGGCTCCTGGGGGGGGGGGGCTGCATTCAGGGAGGAGCAGATGGAGTTTGTACAGGCATAAATAATGCTCGCTGCCCAAGGGGGGCTGCAAGGGTGAGAAGATCTGCTTTGTGACCTCCTTGTAGCAGACATTTGATCCCTAACAATGTTTTCCAGACCTCTCAGCACTCGTGGGCACTTTATAGATGCCGTCTCATTCTTCCTCACAGCAACTCTGAGTAGATGGAGCGACCTCCATTTTACATATGAAGAAACTGAGGCTCAGAGAGTGAATAGTGGGGAAGCAGAATCCCCACCGAGGGTTGGCCCCTTTCTATACATTCAGACACCGTCAGGGTGCCCACTGAGAGCCGCCTCCTGAGCTGTTGGTTTTCAGAACTAAGATTAAGATGGGCACGTTAGGCCATGGGAGGCTCAGGCGGGTAAATTGCGTGAGCTCAAGAGTTTGAGATCAGCCTGAGCAAGAGCAAGACTCTGTCTCTACTAAACATAGCTGGTCGTGGTGGTGGGCACCTGTAGTTCCAGCTACTTGGGAGGCTGAGACAAGAGGATTGCTCAACTCCAAGAGTTTGAGGTTGCTGTGAGCTATGACACCACTGCACTCTACCCAGAGTGACAGAGTAAGATACTGTCTCAAAAAAACAAACAACAAGAAAAAGATGGGCAAGTTAGAAGGAAAAGTGTTAAGTGATACATTCAGACCCCCACAGGCTCACTCATACACACTTGCATGGTGTGTACTTTATCAATGATTAGGGCCGCGGATTTGTGCTCCAAAGATCCCCTGCCCATTGGCTCTGTTTCTTATTCAGTAACTATCATGCCTGTAACTAAATAGCCATAGCAAGACAATGGCCTTTCAGCAGAACCATCACCAATGATGCGAAGCCTCTCACACTGCGAGTGGCCTCCCTCATTTTTCCTAACACACTTGCCCAGGGATAGTTCAAGAAATCTCCTCCAGGTTTACACCACCTACTAGCCTCTCACCTTTCAACATTTGCACTTAAGTCTGCATCCAGGCCCCCTCTGCCAAGAGTTTCTCTTTCGCCAGCTACAACTGAATTGAAACCTTGGGGGGTGGAGGAGAGATCTGGCTGGGGCGTCTGTCCCTTGAAGGAAACTTGGACAAGTCTCTCTCACCTCTGGAGCCCATCGGTTCCTCTTCCCCTCCCCGCCCCTTTCCCTCTCTGTTTGGTTTGACCTTGGTCACTGATGACAAGGCTTCTTTTCCTGCCAAACCAATCAATAAGCTAAACAGACAGAAGATGAGTATTTAGAATATGGGAAGCCAAACTCAAACACAGATAGGTTATCAGCCTAGCCCAGAGCAGACTTCTGAGCAAATATTTCATTAACAAATTTTTCATGGCAACTTGCATGTTAAAAAAGGGGGGCGGGGGGGCAGGGAGAGAGAAAGAGTAAACAGTGGTGGGGGGTAGGGGGGATACAAGGAAAGGCTGCTGAAGCTCTAAAGCTGAACTGCCCTAGGAGGGGGTGTTTTCTGGAAGTTTAGGAGAGAGAGTAGGGAGAAGGATGAAATGATAGAGAGAAGGACTGCCAGGGAGGGGAGTCCTGGCCCTTGAAGTCCTTTCGACTTTAATCCTACCTCTGGTTGTAGGGCTGGCCAGGGCAATTCATCTTCAGCTATCTCTACTGGGCTGGGGCGGGGTGAATCTCCCCAGGACACACCCCAGTCAGCACCTGACACACAGAGTCTTGACTGCTCACCCAGGGGATGTGGTCCCTAGAGAGCCCCACAGGGAAGTTGGGGAGCTAAAGGGAAAATGAAACATCAACGACAATAATAAAGGCAACTGTTGATCAGCCCCAGTGTTGCAGGCACTCTGGAAGTCTCTTCAAATATGTTATCTGGTTTAATACGTACAACCAGGCCCAAGACTGTGTGGTAAACACCTATACACATGCCCGTTGGGGTCTGTTCTGATTGCTCAGTGTCTTGAATAGCATACCCTGTTGGCCACAACCCTAAAAGTAAGGTATTTTGGTTTTACTTTACATATAAGAAGCCTGATTCAGAGAGGTTGAGAAACTCACTAAACGGTGCACAGCAGGAGAACTACCGAGGCTGAACTGGGCTTAGCCAGCCTGATCCCAAAGGCCAGGAATTTTCTGTCTCTTTCTATTGCTTCCCTAACAGCTTTTGATTATACTTTCAAGGCAAGGTTGGCAAAACATGGACTTAATAATATTCAACTCTTATAAGCAAGTGCTGAGGGCACAAAAGAACGATGTTGGATTTTCAGCTTCTTGTGCGCTGAGTGCTTCCCACCTGACTGTGGCTTCATTTGGATTCACCAGCCTCCCATTTAGGCCTCGACCTGCCATCACTTCTCAGGGAGGCTTCCTGACTGGCCCTGGACTGTGTTCCTATTGCTATTTTTTCTCCTAAGTACTCATGCTAATTAAGTGAGTGTAAATTAGCATGTATACTAATTAATTAATATTAAGCACATAATATTAATTTATAAATAATGCTAATTAAATATCTTTGTGTATTATTTATTAATGAATGTCTGTCTTCCTGATAGACTCGATTAATAATAATTATAATAATAATAGTAATAATAATAGTAGCAGGTAGCCTGTCTTCAGTTCTTATGATAAACCTGGCACTGTCTTAGGGGCTTTACGTATGTGAACTTCCTTAATCCTCACAATGATCCCTGACAGGTGGTAATAATTAGCATTCCCATCTCAGAGATAATATAACTGAGGGCAGACAGAGGTGAAAGAACTTGCCTGATATTACTTAGCTAATGAGTGACCAAGTGACTGAGCAAGACATAAACTCAGGCAGTTGTTGGTCCCTGAATCCATACTCTTAATCTGATGTTTGGCAGACTACAAAATATGCCCACAAATTCCTTCCATCTCAGCGTGTATTCATCTCAGAGGCGGTGTCTGTTTGCCTACCTCTTGAATCTGAGATGCTCGTGTGATTTGCTTCAACTAGCAAAATGCAATAAAAGTGATGTTATATGACTTCCAAGTCTGGGCTTAAAAGACTTTGCAGCTTCTGTTTTCTCCCCTTTAGAATGCTGTCCTGAGACCACCGGGTAAAGAAGCTGGTCTGAGGACAATAGCCTACAGCAACCTCCAGCCTTATAGCCCGGCCAGCCCTCCGCCTGAATGCAAGCACATGACTGAGCTGGGAAAAATCAGCACGAAACCAGCAAGACAACTCATAGAATCACAAAATTTAGAAAATCAAACTTGTTGTAGCAAACTAAGTGTTTGGGAAGAAAATCATTGTTCTGAGCTAGTTTTGAGAAGTTTTGTCTCATAGCCAAGGCTAACTGAGCAAGAACTGTCTTGTTTGTATTGAATCCCTAGGGCCTAGACAGTGAAATGTGTGGACTGAATGAATAAACGGCGGAAGTAAGGTTGAATCAGGGAGATGCCCTCAGAAGATGCTGGCTAACTTTATAATACATTATAGAATCTGCTTTGTGTGACACATTCTAGAATTCCAAAACAGAAGACCATTAAGAAATACTGGTACTCTTCATTTTCTGTAGTTGTTTTCAAGTTCATATCAACTTAATTTAAGAATATCATAAGTCATTTGTTGACGTTTTAGTTTTTTTCTTTCGTGTTCTTTCTTAGGCTCTTTAACCATATTAATATAAGTTTATATTCATTTGTGTAATTAACTGATCAATGTCTATCTCAGCCCTAGATTGTAAACTTGGAAAGGGCAGAGATCCTGTCAAACTTTGCTTTTGGTTTAACCCTTGTTCTGGTTTATATTACATAGAATGGTCTGTATTAAAAATGTGATTTTATTTATTTTAATCTCCAGTTTCCTTAGGCTGATATTAATCTGTATTTTTTAAATTTTCCTTTTTCAGTTTTGAATCACAGAATGTTAGAGCTGGTAGGACCTTGACAACTTCTTTTCCAGAAAAGTGAAATTCAAAGGATAGCATGTTATCCCACTATCGTGCTGCTCGTTCACAGCAGAGGTAGGGCTTGAGATCGTTTCTTTGCTGCCCACTGACTTTATGTTCTCTTGAAGTGGGTGGACTCCGATGCTCCCATTGTACAGATGGGCAAACTGGGGTAGAACCAGACCCAGACCACAAATTACTCTTCTCTCAGCTGAAGGCAGTCTTCATGAGCCTCAGCTGACTCTGGGGTTAAGCTTCCAACAGTTCCAAGTATTTTTTTTTTCTCTTTTATGTTGCTCTCAAATATATTTCTATCCCTGCCAGACCATCCCCCTTGTTCCCATTTAACCTGAGAAAGTTAAACCCACTTTTGATCATCATGTGAAAATCTGAAGCAAAGTGCTTCCTTCAAGGCAGATGTTTGGAAATGCTGAGCTGCGGGCGTTCAACTTGTCAAGTAACTTTTCAAATGATGAAAAAGGGGGAAATGTAGGTCACAAAGCAATAAACTATATTCACATCCAATATATCCTTCTGGTGAAGGAGCCGACTTTGAATCTCCACCTTTTACTAAAATGAAACAAAAATCCAAATCCAACCCAAAGCCTTACAGCTTTAAGTACTAAAAGTATTTATTATTTCTATTCAAGTAATCCAAAAACATAATCTCAAGAACATCTATGCTCCAGGAATGTCTCAAAACACCATGGATTTGACGTGATTCCTTTGTCCAGATGTTTGTAGAAAAGACTCTGGATGGCATGAGGGGAATTAAAGATTTATTTTTTAATATCTGAAAAAAAGTCATATTTCTAATAACAGTGAGCCTTAAAAAAAAATGTGTCCTGAGTCTTTGCTGCTTCTCTGATCTTTCTCATGATTGTTTCCTTAAAGAACCAGCTCTGTTCCAAATTATCAGCCTGTTATGTCTGCAAACATAAATATTTAGATATTGGAAAGACAAAGTAGGTGGATACTTTCACTTTAAAGTTGATATTCACATCAATTTCATTTCAAGAGACGATTTTCACCCACTGAATAAGCTACAACCCAGTCTCACAAATAATCACGTTGCAAGAGGCAAAACCTCCAACAAATTGCCTAAGACTCCCAGCCTTGCAAAATAGTTTGATTTGCCTTTCAAGACTGTGGTATGTTTCTATGTGTCCCTTAAATCTAGGTGAGTACAAGCAGAGACTCTACAGTCACTGTGTTTATGCCCCTGTGTCTGGACATCCAACAGTAAGATATCAGGGAATCACGAACATCTTAATGGTTTGCAGGCATCTTCCTCATCCATTATTTTTTCACTTGTACAGAAGAACATTTTAAAACAGTGGTTCTCAACCTGTGGGTCCCAACCCCTTTGTAACAATGAAAATACATTCTACATATCAGCTATTTACATTACGATTCCTAACAGTAGCAAAATTATAGTTACGAAGTAGCAATGAAAATAATTTTATGGTTGGGGGTCACCACAACATGAGGAACTGTATTAAAGGGCTGTGGTATTAGGAGGCATTAGGAAGGTTGAGAACCACTGGTCTAAAACATGCTAGATTTTTTGAGTGGACCAAGTTTACCTGCTGGAAAAGATGCATTTCAGATGCTAGTGGCAGAGAGAAATTTAAAATTAGGTCATCTCCTGGTTGCAAGTTCTCTCTATAACAGAAACGAAAAGGTCTCAGAGATCTTACACATTTTCTGGTGGAGAACCCTCACTTTAAAAGGACCTGCTGTGAGACATTCTTTACCTTCAAAATAAAAAATATATATACTATTATACAGTTTCTATGGAAACTGAAGTTTTGATATAAAATAATATACAGGGGAGGGGAAGGTCAGATCGAGGGAGGGTGAACGGTGGGATCACACCTACCGTGCATAATGCAAGGGTACATGTTGGATCTATTAGTATAGAATATAAATGTCTTAACGCAATAAGTAAATGAGATGAGGTATATCTTTAAAAAAATAAAAATGAAATAATAAACAGTAGCTGGATTAAAAATCTCAGAGGTGAGTTTCCTCTCGGACCAATGTGTGTGGTTTTTGGGCCTGGGAGCCTTTGTGTTGTGATTTTAGGAAACCCAGAACTCCTGCCTAAGCCTCTGCCTCTTTCAGTTTGCTGTTTCTTGAAACTGGTTCATTAGAATTCAATCTTTTAAGATATGAAGACTTCTAAAATACAAATACTTCTTTGCTCTTTGGCTAGCATTTAGATGGTGATCACTCCCTGCCAGGAGTCCTTCTAATGCTTCATGAGTATTGGTAATACTTTACTAAATCCTCCCAGAATCCTTCCGACTTTGGTTCTAATGCTGCCGTTTTGCACATGCGGAACAGGCCACATAACATGTCAAAGGTCGCAGAGTAGTATATGAAACCACAATCAGCTCCCTTGCATGGACAGCTCCATGCTGCCTTCTCAGCCCAAGGCAGCTGCAGCTAAAGGAGTTTGGAAACCTTCCCAGGCTTCTAAAGGTCCGGGCTTGTGAAGGAGACTTGTTTAATACAAAACCTGACATCCCTGTGTGGGACTGAAGCAGGATGGTGAGCAGGGTGCCTAAGAGAGGGTGAAAAGAACAAAAGGCAAGGCATGAGTAATGAGGATAAAGTTTGCTGACATCTTAAACATGCCAGCAGCTAAGAGACATCCTCATAATGGACAACCTTACAATCCCAGCAGGACCCTTAATTATGGAGATGAATTCCTGATTTTTACGTATCAGGAAAACTGAGGCTGAAAGAACAGATTGAAGACCAGGGAAGGGATGGTGCTCAGATTTCATAGCTAGTTAGCGGCAAAGTCAGAACTGGATTCCCTGGTCCTGCTTCCGGGTCCAGGGTCCATTCTGAAAACATCCTTGTGAGTTCAACATCACTGAGGGGTGGAGGAAGTTCGACAAAAAGAAGGCTTTTTCTTTCTGTGGTTTGCCCTGTAAATGGTTGCTGCCTGGGTGGTATATGGTTACACAAAACGACACAGTAGAAAAGAATGTCCTTCTTACCATTTACAAAGATCACTCCCTTACAGATAGATTTCTTAGAAGAGAACAGCACCTTCTTCTCTACCTCATGCTACTTCTGGGGAGGAGATACCGCCGCTGAGGCTAAAAGCTGAGTTCATTGTCGCTGTCCCATATCATAAAGGCATTGTGCATTTCTGAAGAGCGTTGGAGGGGCCAGGTGAAAACACACGGGCTGAAGTGAGGGAAGAGATGAAGAACCTGGTTGGAAACAAAAAGTATTCAAATATAAATTAATATAAGCCCCGAGGTCATCCTGCATGCAGTCCAGGCAATAAGAGTATCCACAATGAGGACGAACAAGTGAAAAAAAAGCAATCAAATGTAAGAAAGAGACACATGTGAGGCATTCAGCATCGGGTGCAGAGGTGGCGGGGAAGATTACTGCACGGAGTCCAGAGAGCACAGAGGGAGATAAGCAAGGCAGGGGTAGTGAATGACAAAGAGATTGCACTGGAGGTTACCATTAATAATGGGAAAAATTTCAAGTGTGTGAAGAACTTAACGGTCATCAAAGGAGACAGTGGCTAAGACGTGGGAAGGGTAATTTATTTTAAAAATTGGTAGATGTGGCTAAAAGAGATTAAATAATTTGGGGGGCTGGGAACTCTAAGAAAGAGGGGGAGACACATATTGGAAACTGACATGCATTTCCTAGGGAAACTGAAGAAAGACTGACAAATAGCAAGATCAGGCCGCCACAGGAGATTCAGAAATGTAAGACTACTAGAGAATGGAAAGAAAAAAAAAAAAAAAAAATTAGAGAATGCAGTCCAAGGCAAAATACATGCAAATACGTGTGAATAATGAATCATAGAAACTTAAGAAGTGAGATTTTAAAAAGTCACAGTTGGGTGGCACCTGTGGCTCAAAGGAGTAGGGCGCTTTGCTGGAGGTGGCAGGTGGTAGGCCCCATATGCTGGAGGTGGCAGGTTCAAACCCAGCCCCGGCCAAAAACTGCAATCAATCAATCAATAAAAAAGTCAAAGTTGGGTGGTGCCTGTGGCTCAGTGAGTAGAGCGCCGGCCCCATACGCCGAGGGTGGCGGGTTCAAACCCAGCCCCGGCCAAACTGCAACAACAAAAGAAATAGCCAGGCATTGTGGCAGGCGCCTGTAGTCCCAGCTACTCGGGAGGCTGAGGCAAGACAATCGCTTAAGCCCAGGAGCTGGAGGTTGCTGTGAGCTGTGTGTTGCCACGGCACTCTACCAAAGGGCCATAAAGTGAGACTCTGTCTCTATATAAAAAAAAAAGTCAAAGTTTTGGTGGAACAATGTTCCATGATAAATGGTTGAGGCTGTTTTCTCCTTGTTCTTGTGGCATTAGACCTGCCTCCCTCTCTGCTTCCTACTTTCTGTCACAGATGTTTATTGAAAACCTGGTAATTGCTACGTGCCACGCACACCAGGTTTTAGGTGGAATATGGAGGAGTGAGAATCTGCCCATGGCCTGCCTTGGTGAGTTCACATTTTGGTAGAGCGGACGTGTTCTGTTATAAACGCTTTAATAATCCAGCCACACATGCGCTGGGAGAGGGCCGTTTGGACTAGGAAATGGAGGCTCTGAAGGTCATTTTGGACTGGGACAATCAAATTTCACCTGTAAGGAGGAAGTGAATAACATTAGGCTTATTCAAGTAATAAAGAGCAATTCTTCCCAAGTTTTTGGTTTTACTTTGTTTTGTGTAAAGTAAAAGGGTCCCCATAAAATCAGATGTTGGTGGTGTGGGTTACTGAAGGGATGGTGTTCTGGGAGCCTTGCAGTACATTCATTATGTAGGGTAACTCCTGCAAACGCTTAGGGGAGCTCTTGTGGATGAGGCTTGTGCCACCAATCCTGAGATCTGGGGAATGGGTGACATTTAGCTCACGGGAAAACAGTTGAGGGGACTGAGCTGAGCATATTTTTCTGAGGACCAGCTAAGTGCCCTCTGCAGAGTAAGGGGAGCCCCGCTGGAGGTAAAGTGCGCTGAAGTGGCAGGGGAAGAACACGGTGCCCAAATGAAGGACGAGAAAACTCTTAAGTGCTCAGTGAAGAGAAGCAGGTGGTCTGGTCATCCAATTCAGTGCAGTGACAAATAAGGTAATGAGGCTGGGGACAAGAAATCCAGAGGTAAAACAGATCCTCTGTGGTCACAGGCAATAGACTGGAGAGGAAGGACGAATCCAAGTGCAGAGGCAGATAAAATGTTAATGTCTTTGGCACCAGGTTCTGGAGCAGTAAAAGAAATCAAACGTTATTCCAGATTGTATAAATAGACAGTACGCAAGTCCAAGGTAATTAGCCCTGAGTTGTAAAAGGGAATGGGGAGTAGTGTTTGACTAAGAAAACTGGAGGAAATGTCTGCTAAGACTTTCTCTTTCCTCGCTCTACTCCCATCCATCACTTTTGTTTGTGGGACTCAACCTGTCTGTGGTTCTCTGCATTTCCAGCCCTCCATATTTGCACACACACAGGAATTTAGTGGGAGCTGCTCATTCAGCTGATGATCTTGTAGAGGGTTGGAGTGACAGTGGCTGTAGGAAAGTTTATTATCTTTTAAATTTTGCTCTAACCCTGTGATACTGTGCCGGGTACACTAGACTATGCGAGAACCCTTTCCAACGACACAAAATATAGATTCAAGAAACCAAGAATCATTTCCTTCTTCTATGGCTACCAGATACCAAAGACTATTTCACAGAAAGAAATTTGTTCTCATGAAGTACAACTATATTATCAATGATCAAAGGGAAAGTTGCTACAAACTTTAAATTCAAATAAAAACTAATGATTTCCTTCATGGAAGAATTTCTCTTTTATCTGAAGGTCTTTAACTGCTCATGGGCATTGATGTTCAAGTTTCAATATGTTACAATGCAGCTCTCTTAACATTTATTCCCCAAACAATAATTACATGTAAATATACCAGAAATGCATATGTGCCTGTCAATGCATATTGTTCCCAACACCAGTCAGAAATAAATACCTTTGGATCAATCAAGTTTTTAAAAAAGAAAATGATAGGGAAAAGGGAAGTCGTTTATCTGACCTCAGCCAAGCTGTCTCCTCCATCCTTTATTTGTACCTGATAATGCGTCCACCAATTAAGCCTTGAACTTATTTCTTTAAGGTCAGATTGCAAAGGAGTCAGGTTGTCAGGGAAAATTTCACATGGGAAATGTACTTGATACCTACAGCAGGGTGTGTGTCTTGGCCAGGAGAACAAGCTGTCTCAGGTGTGGTAGCCCCTGGGCATTCACTGGGAAAGCCAAGGCCACTGGTTATTAGCTTTGGGCACATAAGCCTGGTTACAGGAGGCCCTGAAGCTTCCTTGTCTCCAGGAGGTGAGTTCATTTTAAACTGTGTGAAGGAAGTATTTTACTTTATTTTATTTTATCTTATTTTATTTTATTTTATTTATTTATTTATTTATTTTTATTAAATCACAGCTGCGTACATTGATATGATCATGGGGCATCATACACTAGCTTTACAGACCATCTGACACATTTTCATCACAATAGTTAACATAGCCTTCCTGGCATTTTCCCAGTTACTGTGCCAAGACATTTACATTCCACATTTACTAAGTTTCACATATATCCGTAAGATGCCCCGCAGGTGTAATTCCACCAGTACCCCTCCCACAACTGGTTTTCATATGTTCATCTTAGACTTCTTACTAAACTCTCTCATCATCATTATTATTATTTTTTTAAAGAAGCAGGGTCTCACTCTTTTACCCAGGCTGGAGTACAGGGGCTCAATCGCAGCTCACTGTAACCTCAAACTCCTGGGCTCAAACAATTTTCCTGTCTTAGCCTCAGGAGTAGCGAGGACTACAGGTAGATGTTCATCATCATGCCTGGTTACATTAATTTAAAAAATATATATTTTTTAATAGGGTCTTGCTACATTACCCATCTGTTCTCAAACTTAAGTGATTCTCCTGCCTCAGCTCCCCAAAGTGTTGGAATTATAGGCATGAGCCACCACATCCAGCCTATCATTAATTTTAATAATTTGACATACCTTTTGAATTTCTACATTAGATAAGCATATCAACTGCAAATAATAGCAATTTATTTTTTGCTTTTCAATATTGCCTTAGTCCATTTTCTGTTGCTACAACTGAATATTGAAATTGGGTCATTTTTAAAGAAAAACAGTTTTTGTTTTTGTTTTTTTAAGACAGTGTCTCAAGTTGTCGCCCTGGGTAGAGTGCTGTGGCGTCACAGCTCATAGCAACCTCAAACTCTTGGGCTTAAGCAATTCTCTTGCCTCAGCTTCCCAAGTAGCTGGGATTACAGGCACCTGCCACAATGCCTGGCTATTTTTTGGTTGCAGTTGTCATTGTTGTTTAGCAGGCCCAGGCTGGACTTGAACCCTCCAACCTGGGTAGGTAGGCCCCCTACCTACTGATCTACAGACAGCGCTGAAAAGTTTATTTAAGTCATGCTTCTGGAGCTGGGAAGTCCAAGATTGGGCAGCTGTATTTGGTGAGGGGCCTTGTGCTGCTTTATGGCCTGGTAGAAAAGCAGAAGGAACCACTTGGTGAGAGAGGAACTAAGAGAAAGCTGAAGAAACCTAACTTGGTCTTGGGATAATTACCGCACATACTCGAGTATAAGCCGACCCGAGTATAAGCCGACCCCCTTAATTTTACCCTAAAACTGGGAAAACTTAGTGACTCGAGTATAAGCCGAGGTGGAAAATGCAGCAGACACTGGTGAATTTCAAAAATAAAAATATATACCCAAAACAATTACAATAATTGAGGAATCAGTAGGTTAAATGCTGATACCCTCACATCAGATACAGCTGAAGCTCTGTTTGGACATACAGATGATGGGGAGGAGGAATCCAGTTTTGAAGAATTTCAACCTTTGTGATTTAGCTTGATTACCTGTTAAGCTAAGAGCACCGAATCAAATAACCTGTATGACCGGAGTATAAGCCGAGTTCGGGTTTTTCGGCACAAATTTTCGGCACAAAAATTCCGCTTATACTCGAGTATATACGGTAATAAGGGCTCAAACTTTTCCCTTCACTTTATTTTAAAAATTATTACCTAAACAAACAATATTATTGGCACGAATTAAAAAACTGCATTTGTAACTAACGTCTCTTAAAGAATAGGTCACATAAACTCCATAACCTTGAAGTGAGAAGAGTTCCTGGCAGGAGTGAGGGGCCTTCTGATTTCAAGATCATTCTTTTCTAAGCACCAAAGGAGGCAAGAAAACCTTCATCTTTCTCTGCTGCACCCCTCTTAATAAAAGAATTTGTTATGTAGAATTTAAATTCACTCAAAGACCACACTTAACGACTAGGAAGGCCACAAGTTTCCTTAAGACTACAGGTCCTCCTCCTTTGAACTAGATACCACCACTAAAATACCAAAAGATCCTTTAACCCAGGTTCCATTTCCCTGCCCCACATACCAAGTCCCTCTTTAAGACAAGACAGCCACATCATTTGATCGGAGGAACTGCGGGAGTGGGGGTGGGGTTAAGATTCTCAATGAATAATCAAACTTTCCTCCCAATCCCTCAAATCTGTAAAGTTTTTGAGAGTTCAAGAAGCGTACTTTTGCTCACGAGAGAAAGAAGCAAATTACTCCTATCAATACCATCACTTATTCTTATATAAAGGATCGTGTTGAATAGTAGAATCCAGACATTAACATGAAAAACCATAACTTTAAAATACTACGTTAAGTGTTTTAATCAACAAAAACAGGCACCCAAACCCCCCCCCCCCAAAACATTAAAAATTCAAAATCCCACCTTGTCAGTAATATTATACCTTAGTATTAGGATATTCACAAAATGGGAAGAAAATATAACTTTGTCAGGAACTAACTTCTGATAAACATGAGGAAATGTAAGCCACCCTGCTCAGTAAGACACTGGCAATGGGAATGAAACGCCGTTACGATTTATGTCCTGACATTTAAGACAATTAAACAAGGAGCTAAGAGGCCAAGTTCGCACCTTCCCTCTGCCCTGCCCTATCGCTGGGACCTCCAGTTCACGGCCAGCAGCACCTCGACATCAGGTCAGGTGCCAAGTCACAACTGCCAACAAACTTCCTCTTCTCGGGCAGCAGGGGAACCCAGCCGGGTCCCAAGGCCCCTGGCCGTCTGGGTCGTACACTGCCCCGAAGTAGGTCCAGGCCCGGGTCCCTCAGGGCCTGGCCGCCCCCTGGGGCCCGGGCCGAGCAGACGCCACGGCCTGCTCGCCCCGCACCGCAGTCCAACCCCACGGCCTCGCACCTGAGGATGTTATCAGCGTAGGTGAGCAGCAGCTTGGAGGCCTCCAGGAAGGTCTCTGGGGTGTTCTGGCAGAGCTCGGCCACTGCCGGGGACGCCGAGCCGGAGGAGCTGCCCAGCGCCGCCGCCGCCATGCTTGAGCGCCAGCGGCCGTCGCCGCCCTCCGCGCGCCGCGTCCCGCACTGAGCAGGCGCCTCAGCGAGCCGCGGCCACCGCAACCGGCGGGAGGGGCGGGGGCCGCGGCCGGGAGGGGCTGGGAAGTTGGCCGGGAGCAGCGGGCCAGGGCCTGTTCGCGAGGTGGGGGCCCCTTGCCCGGTAGGGCTGTCCGCTGAGACAGAGCAGAGCAAAGGCGGCAGAGCAAAGGAGGACGTTCCACCTGGACGGCAGGGTGCCTTGTAAGGGTTGGGAGACTTCTGTCGGGTGGGGGGCGGTGGCCTGGCCGAGAGGGGCGGGGGCCTAGCGGAGGAGCGGGGGAGGGAGAATAGGCCTGCAGGGGTGCGGATTGGGATGGTTCGGCCCGCGGGGACCGAGCCGGGACAGGCAGGGCAGTGCCTCGCCGAAACCCGGATTCCTCCGCGGCCCCAGCTTCAATTGATCCAGCCGCTAAGGTGGAGAAACCGTCTGCACCGCTCTCGCTTCCCAATAATGAGCCTTCGCGGATTGTCAAAGCGTTCTAGATAGAAGTGTAGATGAAAGACTCAGGAGGAAAGAACGACGGACGTTCAAAAACAAAACCGTGGTGGTAAACTCTGTTGGGTTTATGATGTCCGATTTCTTTTAAGAATTAGGTAAAAGATTGAAATTTTCTTATCTAAGTCCCAGCTCAGATAATGATTCCTCTATAAAGAAGTGTTTTTTAAACCACAGGTTGAAATACATTACCATCTGGTCACCAGCACAAAACAAATACACAGTAATAACAAAATAGAACAGAATAGAATTGTAAGGGTATTTATTTTGTGATTTTTGTTGTGCAGATAGATCACGTGGTCACTGTACTTTATTCATCTTAGAAGATGCATCCCTAAGTATCATACTTTAAATGCAGCCTCTGCCTTACCATTACCTTGATAGTATACTTCACCAATTGCTTCCTTTGCATAAATTCCTTTCCAAATCTCAAGTATTTTTCTTGACCTGTTTTTAAGATAAGTTCTTGGTCTAAGTAACCTCTTAAAAAGTTACTGATGTTTCATTTCCTGTTTGATTTTAAGATTTGAAGTTTTCTTTCACTATCTCTGAACAGGACTGTGAGCTATGCTCTCTGCTGTAATTATTTATCTGCCAGCTATACCTAAGTTTCTAATAAACAGGTTGGACCAGCTTGGAAGAATAGTGTGTTCAACAGCATGTTACTAGCACTTGTAACTAAAATTTTCTATGGCTTAACACAAAAGTAATTTCTTTCTGGTTTACATAACAGTTTAAATAATGCATTATTAATGTCATTAGTCAGTGGGCCCATGCTCCTTGCATCCCTTGAAAACAGGAGTACACAGATACCTCCTGTAAGGGGTCAGAAAGTTAATGTTTTAGTCTTTATGGATCATAGGGTCTGTCTCAGGTATTTAAACTGCCTCTGCAGTTGCACCTCCATAGGCAATACTTTAAAGTGAATGGGCGTGGCTGTTCTAGTGAAATTCTGTTTTTAAAAATAGCCTTCTGTAGGTTGTAGTTTCCTAACTAGCCAGTAGTTTGCTAACTTCTGCCATAGAACCTCAGAGATTTTGCATTTAGTTAGTGGTTGGAAAAAAATAGGAGGCACACCACCTACTTAACCACTGGAGTCCAGAAATGACATACAGCCATTTTCTCTACCATATGGTTATCAAGAAAGAGGCCCCTTATAGATAAAAGGAGGAGGCTGGGAAATGTAGTTCCTAGCTGGACAGGGCCTCTTACAACTACACAGTGGAATGGAAGGGTGACAGGGCTAGAGCTATAGCTCACCAGTCTTTGCCACAAACTATAAACTCTCTTAATTTGGGCTTCTTTTTTCCACTGGTACATTTATCCTTATATAAAGATATTATATAGGATGGCCATGAAGTTGATGTACAATTTAAAATAGTGTGCAATTTAAAACTTTAACTAACTTATGGCCATCCTGTATATTATACAATAGTTATGATTTCTTTAAAGCAACAGAACACTTGTTTTCCAAATAAAGTCTTAGGAAGACTCTCTGTATACAAAACACCAAAGTGGAAATGCTCTGGAATTGAAGCAGGGGGATGCAGAGGGGCAGAATGATATCAGCTGAGCCTTCCCTTTTACTGATATAATGGCCAAAAAACACTTTTGTGGGGGAACATGCAACCACAGTGTGAAAAACAATTACATAGAATTAATACTGTGATAATAATGTATAGTCCACAAAATAATAGAAATCACCATTTCATTTTTTAAAATCACCTGAAATTTGAGTCCTTCTAGATAACACTTTATCAACATTTCTTAAGTTCTTGAATAACTATAGTTTTTTATAAGGCTATTAAGGGAATTCATTACAATAACCCATTATAATGGTTTTTGTCTCACTCTTCTTCTTCCAAGAAAGTTAAGTTGAAGAAATATTTTCAGTTTTCTTTAGAAAAATTGAATAAGCTACTCATTATTTTCTTTATATTCATCAATGTAAGTGTTCATTGACCGAGGACCTAGTATTGTATCAGCTTTAAACTTCCTATTTGATTTTATTTGAAAGTAAAGTTGAAGAAATATTTTGTTTTATTTAGAAAAACTGAATAAGCTACTCTTCATTTCTCTACATATATCAATGTGAATGTTCATTCATCAATGACCTAGTGTATCAGCTTTAAACTTCCTATTTTGATTTTTTTTTGTTCCAAAACAATATTTTTTCAGGATTCCACCTTTGTTAAGAATGTTATCTCTGGAATTGAGACATTATGGCACTATTCTTAAAAGAAACAACAAAGAAATAACCTACAGAATTTTTTCCAGTATTGGTTTTGTTATATATGTGTATATATATATATATATATATATATATATATATATTAAAAATATGTATGTGTATATATATTAAAAATATATATATACATACATATGAAGTTTATCTCAATGTAGATCATCAGTAAGGAGTTTGAAACCTTTTAGGAATTGGTGTTATGACTCAGTATGGTGTGATTGTATTGATTAACCAACAACTGTTTATTCAGTGCCTGGTATGTGCAAAGCAGTCTGAGATAGCATGAGAGAGTTTTAATTTAGTGGGGAAGACAAATCTAATGATAGCAATTTACACACAAATAGCCCTTTAGTTAATGAAACAAAAGTTATTGTGAAGGTTTGAAAAACAAATGTCATCCAGTAAGAAGTGCACAAAAAGAGCACATATAGTATCAAAGGTAAGGGTGTTTATTCATTCTTTCCATAAGTCATTCATTCATCAAATATTTACAAAATGACTACTAAATGCCAAGCACTGTGCTGTAGGCACTGTGAAGCCTTGAAGGAGATAAGTCCCTACTTTCATAGATATTATAATGAGTTTAGAGCAGTAGTTAGACCAGCAACATCACAATCACCAGGAAACCTGTCAAAAAGACAAATTCTCAAGCCCCAGATTTAAAGGTTGGGGCCAGCAACCTGTGTAGTAACAAGCCCTTCAGATGATTTTGATACAGAGTAAAATTTGAGAACTACTAGTTCAGAGGAAGGAAAATCTCATTGTGAGCTGTAGTTCCACTGAGAACTTGAATAGAACCCTTAGATTAAGGTTGGAAAGGGGACCGAGGACTCTCTAGCCATGAGAGAACAACCCACTCCCCATTCCATCAGCGACAATATCCCAACAGTATTTCATTCTGAACATTTCCTGCATCTCTCTTCCTTGCTATTGCCTTAGTTCAGGGCCTCATCATGTTTCATCCAGTTTTAACTCTCTCCCTGTGATCATTCTCACATCCTTTCAGTCCACCATATAGACTGCTGCAATAGCGAACCTTCTAAAGCACACATCTGATCATATTATTCTCCTGGTGAAAAGGTTTTTACAGCTCCCCTTGCCCACATTCTAAAGTCAAATAGTGCCACGAGCCAGGCCGGTAACTTAAATGAAGTAGCTTTGTTGAAGACAAAGAGGGGTAGGGAAGACTGCTGAAGGGAATGAGACAATTTACCGTGAATTTCCTAGAGGAATTTAGATTTAGTAAAAGAATGTTCTGCTCCAAATTAGCCCAGCTATCACATATGTCTGGCCCATTGTATCAAATCCGAAGTCCTCATTATCATTCCCAAAGCTGCTGTGATCTGCTTTTACTGTTGCTTCGTTCCACACCTTGACATTGATCATACTGCAATACTCAGCAGTTCATGGAAGACACCATGACATCTCGCATCTCATGCCTCCAAGGCCTGTGTACAAGAGATGGGCAATAAATACCACCTCACTGACTTTTTTATATTTGCATGTTATATTCATATTCTCCCTTTATAGACTCACGGCCAGCTCTGTGCAAGTAAAGTTAATAAATTTTTCATACACAAATAAATGCCTCCATTATTTCAACATTAGGGTGTGATATCTGGAGACCAATTTTAAAAAGTAAAAACTTTGTTACTATTACAAAAGAATTGTAGAAAAGGGAGTAAATAAGACTAAGCAAAAATATAGTATCACCATCATTGTATGCCTTTGCAGACCTCTAAAACATTATTTTTGAAAAAATAAGCTGTTTTGTAGATGGCTATATCTCCTAACAAATATTCTCAACATCTTTGCACATTAACATTCACCCCCTAAAATTATTAAGTGGATGCATGACATTTGGATGTGTCACAAAATCACACAATTTCCTGATGTTGGGCATTCTTGTTATACTTTACTCATTAGTATAAATAACTCTGGAAGTACAGTAGTCATTTCGTTCTTTTCCAGGAGTCCGTAGGATACGACGTGTACCTTCTCAGACAACACCACTGCCAAAGAAAAATGCCCTTTTGATGGGAGAAAATGCTATCTTATCGCGTTTTTAGCAGGTCTTGGCTTATCCGCGAATCACTAAGGTTCCGACAGAGTTGTCTTAGCTAAAATAAACTCCCACCCAGCCACCGCCCACCCACGGTCTGACCTCGGCCAAGGTGACCCAGAGCACTCAACCGGCTGAAGCCGGCTCGGGCGTGACGTGTGCATGCGAGCGCGCATGAGCGTACGTACGTGTGCGCGTGCGTTCGAGAGCGTCAGCGCTGAGGTCCGTCGCTGCACGTTCAGCCCTGTTACAGGTAGCAGTTCGCTGCTCTCTTCTTTCAGTCCCTCCGCAGCCGAATTGGGTCGAGGATGAATTTCGAGAGGGGCGTCCAAGGACTTGGGGCCTGATTTCTTTACCTCTCAATATGCTTTCATTGGAGGCAGTGCAGGGAATGGCCACACCCCTTTCCTCTCGCCCTTGGAATGAATGATATGCTAGACCTAACCTCTCCTTCCACAGATGACCCCCGATTGGAGAACTTTAGCGGAGTGTAAAGATCTGTCCTCTCTCCCAGTCGCAAGCCTAGACACAGTCTGTTGTCAACCTAAGCGTCCAAACAACCGGGCTAACGCTGTTGGTTCTGGGCGGCCTTGCAAACAGGCTGGTTATGTCTAGAAATTGAAAGTTGGTAAAGTCCACTTACCGCACCTCAAAGAATAGGCCCTGAAATAAGTTTTCTGTGCCACTGGCACCGGAAATGCTATTTAAAATAAGTCCTTAGTAATACTGAAAAAAATTGTTTTGGTAAATTGAATGACTAATTCACTTCTTTTCTTCCCGTGTCTGAGGGTACTTACAGTCTGAAGAGGGGGCTAAGTCTGAACAAGTTATTTGATGATAAAATAGAAATTAAAATGATGTAACAATTATTTTCCCATGCTCATTAACAGTATATATCAGGCACCCAAAAGAACATCTTAGATGTTGTTATTTTGGCCCTTAAGGATACCTTCTCAGTGTGTTGTCGTCTGTTACAGGAATGTGTTTCTGATCATCCGAGTTTCAACCATGTTGTCAAACTGCTTGCAGAATTTCCTGAAAATTACAAGCACTTCTCTTCTATATTCAAGATTATGGCAGCAGTTAACAAGAAGTAAAAGATTTTTTGGAACTGTGCCAACATCTAAATTGCATAGGCGGGTTGTTATTACAGGAATTGGCTTAGTGACACCTCTGGGTGTTGGAACTCAGCTGGTATGGGATCGTCTTATCCAAGGAGAGAATGGAATTGTTTCAGTGGTTGGTGAAGAGTATAAGAGTATCCCTTGCAGTGTTGCTGCTTATGTGCCAAGAGGTTGTGATGAAGGTCAGTTCAATGAACAAAACTTTGTGTCCAAATCAGATATCAAGTCTATGTCTTCTCCCACCATTATGGCCATTGCTGCTTCAGAATTAGCCTTGAAAGATTCTGGCTGGCATCCTCAGTCAGAAGCTGATCAGGTGGCTACTGGTGTTGCAATTGGCATGGGAATGATTCCTCTTGATGTTGTTTCTGAAACAGCTTTGATGTTTCAGACAAAAGGTTACAGTAAAGTTAGCCCATTCTTTGTTCCTAAGATTCTGGTCAATATGGCAGCAGGCCAGGTCAGCATTCGATATAAATTCAAGGGCCCCAATCATGCAGTATCCACAGCCTGTACCACAGGAGCTCACGCTGTAGGGGACTCTTTTAGATTTATAGCACATGGTGATGCTGATGTGATGGTGGCTGGAGGTACAGATTCTTGCATTAGCCCTTTATCTCTCGCTGGGTTTTCCAGAGCCCGGGCTCTGAGCACAAACTCAGATCCTAAGTTAGCATGTCGACCCTTTCATCCAAAGAGAGATGGTTTTGTAATGGGAGAAGGTGCAGCTATGCTGGTGCTAGAAGAACATGAACATGCTGTTCAACGAGGGGCCAGAATCTATGCAGAAATTTTGGGCTATGGACTCTCAGGTGATGCTGGTCACATAACTGCTCCCGATCCTGAAGGACAAGGTGCTTTAAGGTAAAAAATGGTTATTTCTTTCCAAATATTTCTTTAAATAAAACACTTTATTGGAGTCCCAAATTAAGGAAAATTGGAGTATCAGGCCTTGTTGCACAATATCTTTGTTTTTCTGTTTTAGACTGAATATGGTTTTTGAATTCTTTGCTTTAAACATTTGAAATATTTGAAAACATCTGAACATCCTTATAAAAATTGTATTTGAGTTAAGGCCAGTACAATTGTGAAGAAGGCTGTATGTGTCTCTGCCAACTTTTCATGCCTTCATTTCTGTTTAACAACTATCAGTGTGCTTGTTCCCAAGTCTTCCTCCTTCTTGACCCTTCATCAGACGGGGAGAGAAAAGCCAACCCTTTTGTATTTGTCTTGTTTCTGCTTCATTTCATCAAGCTTCTGTTCTTTTCAAATCAGCACTTCTCCATCTTTAATTACCCAGAGATCTTATTAAAAATGCTGACTCTGACTCTGAGGTCTTGGGTGGCACTTGAGAGTCTGTGTTTCTAATAAGCTTTCAGGTGATGATGATGATGATGCTGGTCTAAGGGCCACACTTTGAAAAGCAGTTTTTCAGTTGTAAAAGAGATAAGTAGTATGTTTAAAATAATAATAATATGTCAGTGTGTTAGATAATAGCTTTGTGTTTTAAATCATACTTTGTTTACTCAGTTAAATTAGCCAGGAATTAGTAATCCTTTTCTATAATGGGACAAATAGTAAATACTTTTGGCGTTGTGGGCATAGAGTCTGTTGCAACTATTCAGCTATGCCACTGTAGTGTGAAGGCAGTCATAGACAATATATAAATGAATGGGCATATTATGTGTTCTGATGAAAATGTTTACAAAAGCAGGGCCATGATTTTTCAACCCCTAAATTATACTTTTGAGCTTTAGTGAGTAGTTGCTGGTGATATAAATGTCAAGCATAGTAACAAGCTAGATGAAGAAATAGTTATATTTAACAGAATCCTTTCAGCATACTTCAAATTATACTCTGAGCTGCCTATTAAGAAATATCTGTATCTTTATCTGTATAGATGAAGATATAGATATGTTTCGGGAACTAAAAGGAAGATTTTTGACATCTAAAAAGTGTTCAAAAGTTTTTCCAGAGAAATGTTTTTAGTGTTAGATTTGTTTGTTTTTTGGCTTAGCTTCACAATTCTTTATTTAGGTTTTTTAATTTTTATTGTTTATTTCTTGAGACAAAGTTTTGCTCTGAGTAGAGTGCTGTGACATCATAGCTCACAGCGACCTCAAACTCTTGGATTTGAGCAGTCCTCATGCCTCAGTCTCCTGAGTAGCTTGGACTAAAGGCATGTTCCACTATGCCCAGCTAATTTTTCTATTTTTAATAGAGACAGAGTATTGCTCGTATTCAGGCTGGTCTCAAACTCTTGAGCTTGAGAGTTTGAGACCAGCCTTCAGTTTGAGACAGTCCATTTGCTTTGACCTCCCAGAGTGCTAGGATTACAGGCATAAGCCACCATTCCCTGTTATTATTTTTTTGAGACAGAGTCTCACTCTTTCCCAGGCTAGAGTGCCATAGCATCAGCCTGGCTCACATCAGCCTGAAACTCCTGGATCCAAGTGACACCTCAGCCTTTTGAGTTGCTAGGACTACGGGCATCTGCCACAATGCCCAGCTAATTTTTCTATTTTTAGTAAAGATGGGGATCTTGCCGTGTTGCTTAGGCTAGCCTAGAGCTCCAGAGCTCAAAAGATTCTCCTGCTTCAGCTTCCTAGAGTGCTAGCATTACAGGCATGAGCCACTGCACCTGGCCCATTTAGAATTCTTATAGCCTAAATGAAGAAGATTTTGAAAAGTTATTTGAACCACTAATATAGTAGATTATTGAGAAATATACTAAGTTTTACATTTAAATGTAAAAGAAAAAATTAAAACATAGTTATAATGCTCACAAAAAATTGCCATATTCATAAAAAATCCCAAGATGAAAAATTATTCTAGTTGAGTCAACATGGAAAAATGCCAATTCAAATAAATAGAATTATATTTTGTTAGAGATTATACAATTAAAGGCTTGTATATTTAACTCATGGGGATGAATTAGTCCAAGTGTATGACTCGTAATTTCCATGCAGATAGTATTCTAATTGACATTGTTCAAGATGGAGTTCTGCTAGTAGAGCAAAGAATTCTTTTCCTAGTCTACTAGGATGCCTATATTTCTTTTGCATAAGCCACACAGAAAAAGAATCTCTGTTAAAATAAAACTTAGTCCTCATAAATTTCTTTCTTATTTTATTAGATGTATGGCTGCTGCTGTAAAAGATGCAGGGGTACAACCTGAAGAGATATCTTACATCAATGCACATGCTACTTCTACACCACTGGGAGATGCTGCTGAAAACAAAGCTATCAAACATCTCTTCAGAGACCATGCATATGCTCTTGCTATTTCCTCAACTAAGGGAGCCACAGGACATCTGCTGGGAGCTGCAGGGGCAGTCGAGGCAGCTTTTACCACTCTAGCTTGTTATTATCAAAAACTACCACCTACTTTAAACCTGGATTGTACAGAACCAGAATTTGATCTCAATTATGTTCCACTAAAGGCACAGGAATGGAAAACTGAGAAAAGATGTATTGGACTCACCAATTCCTTTGGCTTTGGTGGTACTAATGCAACACTTTGTATTGCTGGCATGTAGGACAAATCATTTGTAATTAAATGTATTGATTTTTTAAATGTTGTATCTTTTGTATCAGGGTGTCTCAATCTTGGCACTTTGATATTTTGGGTAGGATAATTCTTTGTTGGGGAAAGGGAGGTTGTCCTGTGCATCGTAAAATGTTTAACAGCATCCTGGTCTCTTCCTACTAGATTCTTATAGCACCCCTTTCCCCAGTGTGACAAACAAAAATGTTCCTAGACATTACCGTATGTGTTCTGGGGAACAAAATAACTCCCACATGAGAACCACTTACCTGTGTTTTCCTGATACTCCAGGTCAAACAACGTCTATGATCTTTCACCTACTCTTGTCCCTTTGGGCATTTAGTGAGTAGCTACTCTGTGCTGTCTAGGGTTGCTGCAGTGTGCAGCTCCAGGGGTACCCCTTCCTATGTAGGAAGAAATACAATATAACTAGGAGTTTGCATCATTGATCAATATTCTTTGAGTATATCTGTTAGCTGTTAATCTATAGACCCATTACTTATCTATCTCTCATTTCTTTATATTATCCATACTGTAATTCAGTAAGTTAATGAAATTATCCTTAACTCCCAACTCATCAGTACTCTGAAAGGAAGAAAGTGAAATTGGTTTGGCATTGTTTCTTATTCTTTTTGTATTTATGTTGGCATCTGGAGATTAATGGAGGTAAAAGTCTTTGGGAAGTAGTGACTCAGGTGACTCAGGCCACATCCCCTCAACCCTACTCTAACTTCATGGCAGCTATGGTAGTGTCTTATGTTCTTCCAACATACAACTACAAGTGCCAGTCATCCCTCTACTTTTCTGCCTTTGGGCTTTCTCTGAGGCCAAGAGATCTAGTTCATCTGTAGCTGGCTGGAACTGTTGGGAGGGGGAGGAGGACAAGTTCCTCAGAGGCGACACTCAAGCAACGAGGATGGCAGTTAGGGAGTAAGTGGCTCACTCTCCTTTAGAGGGTCTTACACAGCGCCTCAGGATTTCCAGAGATACTGGAGTTCCAGTTGCCCACAGCATTAACTAACACTCCCTTTACTTGCTTTCCCCCTTTCCTAACCCTTCTCACACTTCCTGATTTTTAATATTATTTATAGGAATTGCCTCCCAAACAAACCACCTTTTTCAGGCTCTGATTTCTGGGTGACTCTCAAACTAAGACAAGTTTATGTTGTAATGGAAGTTTCTATAGCAATGGGATGGAGTGAATAAGGAGATAAATGAGTTCTTCAGCAATGAACAGGGTTTCCCACATTTTAATAGACATTTTGTTAAGGCAGTAAAGATAATGGGAAGCACTGAAGGTTTAGGATGGCTTTGTAATGTATCAATTTGGTAGGCTGAACTACATTTCCCAGCATTCCCTTTACTGTGTATGCTTGGTAAGGGTGGTCCATAAGAGATTCCTGTGGGAGATTTGGAGGATGAAAGTGAATTGGCTATTTTGTAACTCATACATGTTGCTTACCTGTTGGCTCCCCTTGGTGTGAGGCTGAGCCTGCAACTGCTTCCTCTTACCTTGGATCATCCTTTAGTTTCTCTGACTCTTGGATCAGCTAGGTATGTGTTTAGTTCCATGATAATGGAAGGCCCAACTTCTTATCTATACCATCAAAGTCAGAGGTGGTAAGAATTGATAGGTTTCTTGCATTTATGAGTTCTGTCTTTGTATTGGAACTGTACATCCATCTTCTCTTCCAACAGCCTGCCCTGTGGACTTCACACTCCAGCATCAGAAGGTGACAGATGAACGTAATAGCATTACAGATACTGTTTAACTAGTTCTCACTAAATATGTTTTAGTGGTTCTGTTTCTCTGATTTAACCCTGACTGATAAGGTGAAGAATGGAAGTTATTTGGAGTGACATAACCATATTTTCTTGTAAAAACATCACTGGCTGCAGAGTGAAAAACAGATTAGAGGGAAGCTTGATTCCCTTAAGGGAATACGGTAAGAAGGTATTGTAAAATCTAGGTAAGAAAAGATTGTAGCCTGCATGAAGCAGAATATTTTGACCCAAGTTTCTTCCAAGTTGAAAGTCTTTTTTTATATATCAACTTTATTAGGGTATAATTTATATGCCATAAAATGCACTCATTTTTTAAGTGTATAGTTCAATGAATTTTGATAAAGGTATGTGCACACGCAAGTAACCACCACCTTAATCAAAATCAAGAACATTTTTTATGACCCCCAAAATTCCTCTGTGCCTCTGTGTAGTCAGTCCCCCCAGTTCCAGGCGATCCCTGAAGAGTTTTCTGTCCTTATTGGTAAAATTTGCGTTTTCTAGAATTCTATATAAATAGAATCATATAGAATATATTCTTTTGCTCCTGGCTTTCATAATGTTTTTGAGGTTTCTCAGTAATTCATTCTTCTTATATTGCTGATTTTGCCTTCTTTTTTGAGGTGGTCTCTCTACTGGGCTAGAGTACAGTCATATCATACCTCACTATAACCTCAAACTTCTGGGCTGACGTGATCACCTTGCCTCAGCCTCCCAAGTTACTGGGATTATAGGCAGGCATCATCACGCCTGGTTAATGTAGAGGTAGGGAGTCTTGATTTTGCTCAAGCTGGTCTTGAACTTCTAGGCTCAAGGGATCTTCCTGTGTTGGCCTCCCAGAATGCTAGTATTACAGGTGTGAGGCACTGTGCCTGGCTTGAATTTTTAAAATTGGCTAATAATGTAGGTATCTTTGACATTTATTCTACTCCTAATCTCTACTTAGCTTATTTTTAAATTTTATACCTTGTCTCATTATTTTTTAAGTGAATATGTATTGCCTTTTGAATAGAAGAAAGTCAAGGATTTTTTTTTAATCTATAGAACAAAAACATCTAAAGCAAAGAATACTTTCCTGGAAAATCACAAATGTAGAAAAGGTTTAAGAAGGATACATACATATTTATATACATTACTGAGATGAGTACAAGTACTACTACATATTTGGGGATTCTCTGTAGCCTTGAGCTATGAGTATATTATTAGTTTTAGACCCAAATATTCCACCCTCATCCCCTGGGGATTTACATTTAAGGAAAAAAAAAATAAAGAAAAATAAAAAAGGACTTTCTTACATTCAGGTCTGAGAAGCACATACCCATACGGGATTTTCTGTTTGAGAAGTTTATGTCTTGTGAAGGATAAAGGAGCGAGCAGCAGAAGGCAGAGAGAACCTTCAGACAGCAATGAAAGTCTGACACCTGTGAAGGTGAGGAATGAAAGAGGAATGGGTGGGAAAGGTCTCAGACTGAAATGACATTCTATGAAAGTTTTGGTCAGGGTATCGGGGAATTCATGATCCAAAATCTCTTAAAGGAGTTGTACCTCTCTCAGGAATGGGCTTGCGTTAATACCGTCTCTGTGTCTGGTCATTGGCTGGGAACTGCCCGGGCACAGTGATCTGGACTATGCATTTTTCATGGCCTTTGTAATCCACCCCTTACACCACAGAGATCTTTTTCTTCAAGCAATTTGTGGGACAGCTCCTTCATGATTCCTGTGGGCATCTTTTCCTGGAGAACATTTATTCTATTTTTTTAAAATTTCGATTTAGGGGGTTACAGGAGCAGATTTGTATGTGGATATATGATGTAGTGGCAAAATAGACTTTTTGTGTAACCTCCTAATGGAAAATTTGGAAGAATGAAGTTAGTAGGATAAACTTTAGCCTATGATGCTGCAGTTCCCAGGTCCACAACTGGTACTCATCCTCTCTCAAATCTACTATTCATTCTAAATTCCCCTCACTCTCAGCTATCATGACCCAAACCTTCATTCCTGAGTATTGTACACTGTTGGCAATCATAACTAGACCCTCTTCAGATAGCAGTTGCTGCATGTATCACTGAGCACTGGAATTGGGAGGAAAGGGAATACTAGGATGTCCCCAAGCAGACCACCTAGACACCATGTGCATTCTCCTAGTTCTAATTGTGTGAATACAGCACTACCTTCTCCAACTGATTAGGGTCCCAGTGACATCTACAGCCTTGTTCAATGTAATACTTCCTGTGACCCCTGGGAAAAGTGTGATGTGTGAAGAGGATGACTTCCAACACTGCATAGCCCAGAGTTGCAAAGATGGAAAGCATAAAATTTCTTATTGTGATTGGATCATTGGAAGTGATGCTAAGTGGGCTACTCCTGTTTTCCAACTCTCTTGGTTACTGAATTCATGTGTTTTTGTTGGAGACGTAGCCCCATATGAAGGTCTTTGATTTAAATATAGGCTGCATCCTGAGAATGGCATCACATCCAGTCCGAATGTTGCCTCTGAGCTGTGATTCAGGCATTCCTCTGAAAGGTCGTTTCAGCTTCTTTGAGGGTGGCTGTGGATGATGTGATGTATGATAGAACCCATGGGTCCATGTGACAGGTCTACTCTCATGGGCCTGTGGACCTTTGCTATGCAGTAGGTCCCCCTGCTAAGAGGCTGTGTTGTAAGTGATCTATGCCTGTGTGTTATGTATTCCACAGGCTGCAGATAGTGCTGCTGGCTGAGGCTGTAGACAGGAAAGGCAAAACCACACCTGAAACAGGTATCTGTGCCTGTGAGGAGGAACCACAGATAGTTCTTTTGAGCTAGGTTGGACATTCAGAGGCGGTAGTAACTAGACTCAACTTGGTAAATGGAGACGGCAGTAGCTACATCTGTCCTGGTAAATGAAAGTCATATTGTTGAGTCCATATGTAGCCTCCATTTTAGCCACTGTAGCCACTTTGTTCATGTTCTTTTTTTGCAAGTTCATGTTCCTTTTTGGCAAGTAGCCAGTGACAAAAGCTGGCCAATGTCAATTGGTAGTCATTTTGTTTATTTAATTGCTCAGCCCTTCTAATGGGTGCTTTCTAGTGGATATAAATGTGTGATACAGAAGTCTTTACCCTTCATAAAGTATCCCTATGTCCATACATGCCTCTACTTGAGAAATTTCTCACTTTCCAGGTTCCTTTCCTTCTAGACTCCTGACTAAAAATACCTTCGGCCATTGCCCAGGAATTTCTATATATTCTTCCTTCATGGGCTACTTCTGCTGAGCAAAGTGAGTGACCAGATGTATTAATAGCTCAGCCCATATGGAAGATCTTCCTCCCCCAACATTTTTCAAGTATACCCCAAATGTGGCTATACTGCAGCTGCCATCTGTTTTCAACCTGAACTACTACAAGACATAGGGGACAGAATAACAGGATTTGCTAGTTGGTTACCTTCACTTTTCTCCCCAAATTCTTTGCATCTTTTTAAATCTTTTCTATTTTCTATCTTCCCTGGAATATCAGTTCTGCCAGAGTAGGAATTTTGGCTACTTCTTTCACTGCTGTAGTTGCTGTTGCCTCTAACAGTACCTGGCATAAAGTTGATCTCTGTGAACATTTGTTGAATGAACAGTGCATGAATCCATCACTGGTAAATTATTCCATCAACTACCTGGTTGCTTAGATCACAAGACTAGTAAGAGTCACCCTTGATTTCTCCCTTTCCTCCTTCCCTTTCCTAATCCTTCAGTAATCCCAGCCAATTGTATTTTCAAAGCATACCCTGAGTAATCACTGCTCTTTGTTTCTACTACCATTATTATTTTTTCCCTGAACTGCAGGGTGTTTTTAGTCTTTCTGCTTTCACTTTCCATTGCTTCCCAAACACCAGTCATACAAATCTGATCAACATTCTTGTCATACAAATCAGATCATGTTATTTCCCTGCTGCAAACCTACTAATGGTTTCCCATTTCATTTAGGATAAAATTCAAACACTTTACCAAGGCCTGTAAGACCTCACATGGTCTAGACATGACCTTCCTTTCTAATCTCAGTTTATACTGCTTACGTTCAAGCCATGCTGGTGGTTTTATCCCTACCCTCAACACACCAAGCTCATTTCTGCTTTTGACTTGGAACACTACTTTTTATTTATGTGGAATTGGCTGCTTCTTGTTATGCAGGTTTTGGTACAAATGTCTCTTCTCGTGAGAGGCATTCCCTAGCCACTCAATCTAAAGTAGTCTCATTTATTCCTTTCCAATCTCTTTCCATCCCAGAGTCCTATTTTGTTTCCTTGTGTCTGTTATACTATCAGAAATTATCTTTTAAAAAATATGTATCTTTGGGACTTTTGATTCCCTCTGTTAGAGCATAAGCTTCATGGGAGAGATCTTGTGAACAAAAATAGCATTGTGAAGTGTGTGACATATACATATATACACACATACGTGTACACACATAAACACATATACCAACACAAAAAGAAAAATCTTAGTTCCAATAGTGACTAATAATATCTCTGGAAGGACAGCAAAGAGAAATTCATCCATGGTTTTAGAAAAATAAGAGAGGTATTGTTTCTTTCAAGAATAAGTACAGAGTGTGGCTGGTATAGCCATGGTTAGTGGAGGCAGTAATTCTTACTGTCTCTTACCTTCAGTGATGCTTATTCTCTGTTACTAGTTACTTGACACTCAGCTTTAATCTTTGACACCAGCAAGGAAAGGATGATGGGTATTTTGGTAATTTCTTTAGAATTTACAAGCAACATATCTTGAATTATAAGAGAGACTAAATATGTTATGTTGAACAAAAAATGCTTCCAACTCAGGATTCAGTCAGTTTTTTCTATAAAGGGCCAGCTAGTAAATATTTTTGGTTTTGTGGGCCATATGGTCTCAGTTGCAACTTCTCAACTCTGCCCTTATAATGCAAAAACAGCCGTAAAAAGTAACATAAACAAGTAGACATGGAAGGATTTGGCTGGCAGGGAGCCATATTTGGGCAATGGGCTACAGTTTTATGACTCTTGTTCTAACTCTGCAAAGAAGCACATTCTCTGAAGTGGTTAGCCAGATAATTTTTCTGTCACTGGAGTATCCAGAAATGTTGCAGTATAAGATTTAAATAGTACCATAATAATAATACGAACAACATGACAAATACCTAGTGCTCTCATGTAGTGCTTATGTGCCAAGCATTGTTTCAAGTACTTTTCTTAATATCATTTGATTTAATTCTCACAACAGCTATTTAAGTTTGGTAATCTTGTTGTCCCCATTTTATAGATAAGAAATCTGAAGTTTAGCGAGGTTAAAAAGCTGGTCCAAAGTCATATAGCTAAAAGAGGCAGAACAGGGACAGAAAAGTTCTGTCTCTTAATCTCATGAATATACCACTTTCCCAAAGAGAAAGCACTGACTTTCTCCACAAAGGGAAATCTTGCAGGGGTGCCCCACCTACAGCCTGCTGTCTACACGCAGGTTATTTGAGGACTGTTTTGCTTATCTGTAGTGTTGGTATCAGGAAAAGTATGCAAAGACCTTCTCTTTTACTAATTTACTTTCATTAGTGTTTGGCCCATTTAATGTGTGGCCCAAGAATATTCTTATTCTTCTGATGTTCAGCAGAAAAGAAAAGCATTTGGACACCCTTGTGTGAGGAAGAGCTAATTCTTTTGGACCCTTTTCTGAATTTGGAGAAGAAAAGCTGATTGAACAAACCCTTTTTTTGTTTGGAAAAGAAAAAAGATGTTTTCTGTTTTTTTTTTATTATGGGTACTGATAAACTAAATTAGAATATATAAAGTCTGATAGCCAAACCCCAAGCTAAAAATTAGAATGATTACTCTCTAAGTATAAATATTCTACTGTGTTCATTTAATATTATGTGTATTGTTATTTGCAATTTAAAAAGATCACAATACTTTATGGGAAAGGTTCATTATTTATAGGTAAAAACACTGATGGTATGTTTTTACATATATAAATACTATAGGTATTTAATATATACATTACTTACACCACAAGTAAAAATACAGATGACAGGTGATATGATATATGCTCATTTTAAAAACTTAAAGAAATACAGAAGATATGAGGCAGCCATTTCTCTACACCCCTCACTACTTGCTAATAATATTACAACCTCAGTGAACAGAAATATAGGTTGCCATTTTGGTCTGGTCTAACTTCAGCAAACAGCACGTGAGAACTTACTTCATATTTTCATTGCTTAATTCTGCCATGACCAAGTTCTGTTAAAGATGGTCTGATGGTCACAAGAACATCTTCCTTGCTTTTCCAGTATGCGATGGTAGAAGAAAAGGGAGATTTGGACTAAATAGTACGGGATCTAAATCCTTATCACTGACTCTCAGAGTTCTCATTTGTAAAATGGAGTCAATAATACTGCCTCTCAAATGATGGTTTTGAGATGCAAATACAGTTGCTTGATGCCCTAAATATAATCCTCTGTACAAAGAATGGTTATTATATTAAAAGAGGAATGTGGTCTTTTTCATATTGATGAATTTCCTAGGAACTTGATCACTAAGTTTAGACAAATGGATTGGGTTTTGATATTATTTTTCTATATCTAAGCCAAGTTATCATCATCATCATCATCATCATGTTGTCCCTGTGACCTATTAAATGGAGAAAAGCTTTGTCAAAGTAAAAAGAACCATATCCAGACTATAGAAAGTTCCCCTAAAATGAACAGTCTAAGGCATTGAAATATTAGCAAAGAAGCTAGTGAAATTTCTTCTGAAGAGATGAAAGGTTAGAAAGCTGCCTCTCTTGGCTAGCTTAGGCCCACCCCTGCCTAGCAACAGGGGTGGATTAGATGACTTCTCAAGGTTCCTTCTAGCTGTGGTTTTGTTTCTTGATGTCTTTTTAAAGATTATGCTAATATTGCTGATGTGAAATCCTTTGTACACAAAGATGGATGAAAACAATCGCTCATGATCTGCATCTGCACCTGCCTGGTTAAAATTGTATACTTGAAATTAACAGGACTCAAATGCTCATGTTTTATACAAACCATTGGCTTTTTTTTTCTTCTCAAGAAGTTTTTTCAGTCACATTTTGGTCTAAAGCAAGAGGGAAAAGGTTGATAAAAATGTTTTCAGATACAGAAGGAATTAGATTATTTTAATAGCTAAGCTCAGTTATTTGTGGTTCAGAAAGATGAATGAATAATGTAGAGTGCAAAGATCCAGGAGGTAATCTCCTAGACAAGACATTGCTAGAGCAGCATATTAACTAGAAAAGAGCCATTGTTAGAAGAGAACAGAGAAAGAATTATCCAAATCCATAAGCATCTTGTATCTGGTAAGTAACTTGTATAATATGTAAGGAGAATAGGCTCTGGAGCCCACATGCCTGGGTTCAGGTACTGGCTCTTCCCCTTATAAATTTTGTGACTTTGGCAATTTATTTAACTTCTTTGTAGTTTTTCATCTGTAAAATGTTTCCCATCTGTGAAATGGGGAAAAATCTAGTACCTATTTCTTAGGGTTCCTGCGAAGATTAGATGAGTTAATACATGTAAAGTGATTAGCACAGTGCTAACCAATAATAGCAACTAATTCAATAATAGTAATTAATTCAAAATATAGTATTATATATTATTGTGTTTTATTTGTTTGCTTTTTGATGTTGTTTCTTCAAGCCCATACAGTGGCTTACAAATCCCTAAATAATTCAGATTTACTCCTTCTCACTTCACTCCATCCCTGGCAAATTCTCTACAGGCCCTTAAAAATGCCCATCGTATCTCTCCAAGGACCTCAGACTCCCCCAGACTCCCACATGACTATAAGCAGTCCTTAAGTTACATCTGACTGATGTATAACTCACACTTAAGAATGGAGCTATTACAGGTAATAGGTAAACGTACCTGTTCCAACTTACATGTAAATTCAGCTTACTAACAAACCTATAGAACCTATCTCATTCATAACACAGGGACTGCCTATAATTCAAATCCTTGCTCAAATGCCTTCTAAAAAAATCCCTTGCATGGTCACTCTATTAAAAGTGCATTTGGCCCCCGACTCCACAACGCTGATTGCTCTTCCCTCACTCTACTTTTTAATTTCCCAAGACATTAGTTATCTTCTACCATACCTTATAATTTACTTATTTATTATTTCTGTTGTTTATTTTGTTTCTAGTTCTGCCAGAAGGTTAGTTTCCTGGTGGAAAGATTCTTTATTTTGTTCACTAAATCATCTTATATGATTAATCAATGTTTGTACATAGGAGGTGCCTAAAGCATAGCTGTTAAATGGATGACTGCATTGCTATCACTTATACCTGCAAAGAGAACACAAAATCGTTCTACGAGTGAAAGGCCTCTGACCATCCCCTCCCTGTACTTTATGTTTTTCTTCCCCCTAGGCAACAAGTCTGTGTCAGGTACTGTTTGAAGGTGTTACCCAAGTATTACCTCATTTAATCCTTCAAACAACCCTAAGAAAATAGGAACTTATATTATTCCCATTTCCAGATAAGGTGACTCAGGTCTAGGAAAGTTTAGCTGCTGTCCAAGCTCTCATAGCTGTTAAGATGTAGAGCTAGGACTAAAATTCAAATGTGTCTGACTTCGAAACACCAGCTTTAAACCACAGAAAGTGGAATAAGTCTAAGTTTGGTTACAATGGTAATTTCTCTCTTCACTTATTCATTCATTCAACAAATATTTGAATTCTGACTATGTGCTAGGTCTTTAGGATATATCAGCAAACCTAAGGAAAGTTCTTGCCTTCACTGAGATTTTGTTACATCTAATTCTTAAGAAATGTGATTCAGGGCTAATATGAAAGAGGACCAATCAGTCTCTTAGGAAGTATGATTTAGAGGAAGCTTCCCTTATACAAAATTCCTCTATCCCAACTGTTCATGATATTCTATCTGAAGTACGTGGATTAATGATACCTTTGGTGAAACTTCAAACTTGCCCCAATTTATGTATGAGAAAACCAATGCTTAGGATGACTTTGAGACATTCTCAAAATCAATAAATGGTAGAGCTGGGATTTCTGGCTTCAAATTGTGTACTCATGATACTATAGTAAACATCAGAAAAGAATGTGGTGAACTAAGTGATACAGGAGGAGTGTTTCTGGGAGGGTAGGTCTATAAGAGGAAAATTAGACAGGAAGATAAAGGAAAAATTTACCCATGTGTTTTCCTGGAGCTGGGTAACAGGTGCATCTTGGTAGAGCAGGAGGAAGGGCAAGTTAGTACTTTTGCAGGCCAGTAGACCAGAGAGAAGAAATAGGGAAAGGGTGAAGCTAGAAGCCCAGCTAGAATGGACTGTCTGCTTGAAGGCACCAGAATACCTTACTTCAAACTGATTTGTAGAGGGCACAGCCTCAAAGGAATAAGAGAGGGGTGCAAAGAAAGTTTGGGTCATGGTCAATGGTCAATCTGGGTCATGGTCCTCCATCTTACCTTGCATAGGACAGCTGGACCCAGCTGAACTCAAGTTACTATAGATAACTCTCCACACTGGGTTAGATCAGAAGTATCTCAAGATCAAGGACTGTCTTAGTTTACATTCTGGTCTTTGGGTCTACTCTGGAGGGGAAGCAAGACAGACAATGCTTTGGACTAAAAAATAGTTTCTTTAAATTCTGAGTCTGTCATCAGTTACTATCCAAATTATTTAAGTTCTCCGAAAATCATTTTTCTTATCTGTAAGAAGGAGTTAACAACCCTCACCTTGTAAGCATTGATTTGTTCATTAAGGATTTATTTGCATCATTATGTATGAAGAACTGTACATAATAAATGTTGGAAATAAGAATAATCTATATGAGGCCCAGCACATAATAGTTGTTTAATAAATAGCAGCTATTTTATTTTTGTTATTATTATTGCCAGTGTACATAAGTAAATCATCAGTAAGTCTGCTGGAATGGCCAAATATAAACACCACATCAGTTAGCATTCTAACCACGATTCAAGAGTATTCCTGTAAAGCTTTCTCTGGCAGGGAAAAGATCATTTTCTTCTTTAAGGGGAAGTATCACATCTTTCTGCTGTGCTTATATGACTTCTGGCAACCCTGGTCAACCATATCCCAAAAGAAAATTAAGCTAGATTCCATTTCATGATGATTGATGTGGATTTGCTAATCATTTTGATCTGATAAGGAGTCAGTCAGTAGAAAATTAGAAATTTTAATGAAGGTTCTTATTAGCTGTTGCTCACAAATAATGAGACTATAATCTAACTCAAGATTCCTTTCAAAGCCATTCTCTTCAGTTCTTACAAGTAATTATTATTTATGGTTTATTTCGCTTTGTATTTCTTAAATGTTTCCAATTATTTTTTCTATTAATTTTTGAAAAAAGCATAAAACCAAAAAAAAAAAAAAAAAAAAACAATTGATGCCCTTTGAGGTTTCTTAGCATGTTAATCTCCATTTTACAGTTGGGAGAATATGGGACAGTTCTTGAGCAAACACCAATGTATCCTGTTATGCTAACAAAAATAAGGCAACGTTCTCTCTTAATGAGTGGCCCCAATTACCACTTACTATTAAGAAACAAGAAACATATTTACACACATACAAGTAGTAGAAATGGTGCTCTTAGATCAGTGCTCATAATGCTCAGTGAAGAAAAAAGTCTGTGCATAACTTGTCTGCAGAAAATTCATGTGTTGAATGAACTAGAAATAAAGACTAATTTTTATCCCCTCTGTTAGATTCCTGCCTTCAGAAATATCATTCTCTTTCTTCCCTTCTTCTACTCTTTTAATTCAGTTTGTCAGTAAACTCTTGCTGTCTAACAACATGCAACTATGGATAAGCATTTGTCTCTGGCTCATGCACTTGTGGGTTGGCTGAGTTGGTTTTCCCCAGTGCTAAAGAGGCAGTGTCTCCCCAGGGTCTGTTTTTCTCATCTTAATGGCTGAAGTGCAATAGTAAAAGCTTAATGCATAAGTGCATTTTAAGACTTTTCTGGTGGCACATCCCATTGGCCAACGCAAGGTACATGGCCTCTCTCAAAGTTGAGGGGTAGGAAGGTTTACTCCACCCACTGTGAAACCATAGCAAGAGTTTTGTATGCATTATTGGTGGGGGTTAAGGACAATAAAATCCTCCAGACACAGGCAGCATTTTCCTCTTCTCCTATTGCCTGATCCCTTTCTGACTCACCCTTTAGAGTATAAGAGCACCTGCAGAATAGGACCACAGTAAGATAAAGTCTCAGCAAGAACATGATCCCCACAGACGTGCCATGTTGAAGTGAGATATCTAGGGAGCCTAACCAGGGATTTCTCATGGGTAGAAGAGTTATGACTAAAATAGTTTCATTTTCTACCCCTATATTTAAGAACATTGCAATGTGACTTTAAAGATCTCCTTATCAAAAGGTAGAGCCTGTTTCCCTATCTCTTGAATCTGGGCTGACTGGTGACTTGCTTTGGCTAGTACCATGCAGTGGACATGATGGTATGCCAATTCTAAGCTTAGTCATCAAGGGGCCTTGCATGTCTGTTCTCTTTGCTACTGCTGTTAGAATAAGCCTGATCTCGTTTGCTAAAAGGTGATAAGACCATATGAAGCAGAAGTAAGACCTCATACCTGTCCTTGCTGAATCCGTTACTGAACAACCATTCCATAGCCAACCTACCAGCTAACTGAGCCTAAGAGTGTGATTAGATTGACAAATTGTCTGACTAACCTGTAAATGTATGAGACATCATTCATGGTGGTTGTTCTAAGCCACTAAGTTTTGGGAGATTCGTTAGGTAGAAATGGTAATGGAAACCATGGAACTTCCCATGTTGGGCTGCCTTGAACCTCCTACCTTGGGCTGCCTTGAACCATAGTATCAGTTTCCTAGATGCTGTATATTCTTGGGTCAGGCTAAAAGTGATGAACTGTCCCCAGATGCCTTCCTTCAATCCCCAAACCTGCTTCCCCTTTTTCCACATATCCTGATTTTTCTTTAGAATATATAAAAGGTAGCCATTTCTTTAGGAAGATTATGCAATACTAATTGATTTGGGAGTATGTGATTACTGACACAATGAAAAGGAAAGCAAAGCACACAGTGTTTTCTGTTCAAGCTGTCAGATGTATTCCAATTTTTCTAACAATGGCAATTAATCTTAGCTGAGTAGAAATCCATTTTCTTTGAGGAATCAGTGAAATATAGAGAAATTTTCCAGTAATCATCATTTGGAATTTTAGTTGCCATGTAGGAGGGATAATAATTGTACACTGACAGCTAATATTCAGGTAAAACCAACCCAAAATAGAGAAAATGATTTAGTACGATTGTGCATTTCTAGAAATAATGGGATTAAAATCAACTAAAATGGTAAGAGGTCTGATACCAAAGCTCTACTTTTTTCTCTTCTATTTTATTTTGTTATTACTCAGATGTAATACAACTATAAAAATAGAAATGTAAACAGATAAGTATGCTGATTTACAGTTCAAATTTTTACAATTGTTGGTGGTGCCTGTAGCTCAGTGGGTAGGGTGCTGGCCACCTACACTGAGGCTGCGGGATTCGAATCCAGCCTGAGCCAGCTAAAACAATGACAACTGCAACACAAAAGTAGCCGGGCATCACCTTATGGAAGTGTCAAGAGAATGGCCCATTTTTCAATTACTCTACAATTCCTCCATAAATTTTCTGTGGTTTGGTGTTATTACTATTTTTCTGGTCATCATTGAACTCTAATAAATTACTTTTACATTTGTGGGCATGTGTCACTAGTTCTATGTTTAATAGTTTTAGAGTGTACTATCGTAATTGAATTCTGTTACTGGTTTTAATTAATCTATCATAGTAATGAAGAATGTATCACAAGTGAAATCTGCATAAAATAAGAATACAACAAAATGTTTCATGCTGTTTTTATGGACACTGATGAACCTCTTAATTTACATTGAAAAAGTTTCTCAGTTCTGGTGGTGGATATGTACATTTCCATTCACACTTTTCCTGATGCCCTTGCAGGAGTGCAGAGACGTTATTTTTGTGTTATCAGGGTCCAGTAAGTATAAGCACTGAATAACTGAACCAATCACTTTGGCCGGCAAGGGGGTCAGTTTCCAGCCAGCCTCTTTATACAGGCAGTGGGAACATGCAAAATTCAGGCCTTCTCTGCCAGCTGACTCTCACTTGTTCATTTCCCCAGTTTAAACCTTTTGTCTTAAAGAATTGAATGTGAAGTTTTGTAATTCTTTTTGAGCCCTGGAGCTTGACAGAGAGTTGATCACAAATGGATTCACCTTGCATGACAATTCCTTTTTAAATGACTCATTAAGGGAAGATAATAAATATTTTCTACAAAGAACACGAATCTCTGTCTGTTTTGCTCATTGCTCTATCTCCAGCACCTGATACATAGTAGGAACCCAAAAATATCTTTTCAAAAAGAGAAATGAAATTTGAAGGTGATAGAGACCAAGAGATCTAGGTGAATTCTCATATAAGCTGAAGAAACCCCCAACAGTTACCTCTTCCTTGGATTCCCTGGCAAGGAGGAAGGGTTACTTATCACTTCTGAAGATAAATGTGTATTATGCTTTCCTTCACTTTCCATTTATCTAAATCCATTCCTCTCCCCCAAATCATCCTTCAGGGCTCAAGTCAAGTTCAACCCCAACACCAACATGAGGTCCTTAATGATTACACTCCCTTATGATCTTCCCCTTATGTGAACATGTGGGGTCAACTAGGCAATTCCTAAAATGGTGGGAGATGACTGGACTCAGACAATAGCCATAAAAGGATGGGTTAAGTGGTATCAATATCTGAAAGTTGGAAGTAGGAAACAGAAGTTTAGGAAATGGAGTTCTTACCTGAGGCTTCATTTCTCTTTGAAGGAAGAACAGGGCTGCTCATGGAAAAATGATAGAAGAAGGTGGAAGGCAAAGGTGGTGGTAGGCTTCAGGAGAATGGTGAAGATGTAAATAGCTGTTGAGGAAAATGGGAAAGGGAATTAATCAGGGACAGGATTTCTGTCTAGTACTGAGTTTCCACTTGAGATTTGAAAAGCTTGAATTTGTAGTGGTACCAGTGCTCATGGTTATGTTATTTTTTCCAAGAGAGAGCTCATCAGCATAAGTGTAGGTATGGAATAGGTAATTTATAGTTGTGTTTTCACTGGGTAGGTATAATAATAGTCCACAAGAAATGTTTCAGATTTTTGGCACATAGGCTTGTGTGCATCATACCTACATGCAATATTGGAATTTGTCATTTAAAATCCCCCATATATAAGCTGGGTACAGTGGCTCCTGCCTATTATCCTAGCACCTAGGAGGCTGAGGCAGCAGGATCCTTGAGCTCAGGAATTTGAGACCAGCCTGAGTAAGAGCCAGACCTTTTCTCTACTAAAAAATAGAAAAAAATTAGCTGGACATTTCAGAGGGTGCTTTTAGGTCCAGTTGCTTGGGAGGCTGAGGCAGGAAGATTGCTTGAACCCAGGAGTTTGAGGTTACTGTGAGCTAAGCTGATGCCATGGCATTCTCTCCTGGGCACAGAGCAAGCCCAGCTAATTTTAAATAACAAAATGTAAGAAATTTTTTGCCTATTTTGTACTATTATCTAATTATAATGGGTGTATATTGTCATTTCAACACAACTGTATTTATTACCTTGAAAAATATCCAGAAAAATGTATCTAGGCCTGAAACACTGCAAATCAATATAAGTACTAATAAAAACACTCTATCAGTTATCTATCACCACATTAATGCTGTGTAACAAACAACCACAAATTCTCATTTACAAACAAATATAAGCATTTAGTGTTTATATACCCGTGGGTTAGCTGTGTGGTTCTGCTGATTTTGCTGGGTTTACTCAAATGCAGTTGTGTTGAAGTGACAATATACATCCATTATAATTAGGTAATAGTACAAAACAGACAAAAATCTCCTTGGTAGTTTCTAGACCAGATTCCTAATTTGAATTTTTGCATTTATTTTGGCTTTGATTACATATGAGAAACTCTTTTAAATAGTGAAAAAGAAAATGAGTAACTAATTATTTAAAGAAAGAAACGGGAAAACTTAAATTACTAAGAATAAGAAAAAAGTACCAAATTAAAAAATCACATGTATTTTTAAAGTTGGCTTAAAAGACATTAATTTTCTTATTTTTTTTTTTTTTTTAATCAGTCTCTTCAACCTTTTCGAATGCTGTGTATTTTAGTTTCTGACCATCATGAGCATTATTTGCAGTAAAATTAGGGTCATGTCTCTGGATCTTATTTTCAATAATCATTAAAACTTATTTGCCAACATCAAGTTTCTTTATTGGTTCTGGCCTCATTTTTCTAGCTCTACAACTGTTGGCCAGTATTAATATTTATGCTGAACTGATTGAAGTTTTTGTCCATTCTCACTTTAGACTTTAAAATAAGATAATTAGTTCCCGTAAATTAAGCAGGATTGCATTTCATTGCATATTCAATCCAATTATCCTTGAAATCTAGAGATAATCCCCAAACCTCATTTGAGTGATTATTATCCCTGTTTTCTCTACCAAGCCTCCCACCCAGAATTGTAATAAAGGAGTCAGATAGAAATTTTAAAGTTTTACCTCCTTGCCCTTTTTCAAACTCATCACTTCTTTGCTGCTTGGATTCTCTGACTACCAGTGCTGCCTCCTGGCTTCCTTACCTTCCCCATTCAATCCAAGTCTCAGGATTTATCTTTGCAACCACATTCCTTGCATCACCAGTTCCTTTGTCTGTTTATCCTTCCATTGCACCTACATGGCAGCCCTCCCAGGACAACCCAACCATCCATAGAAGGATCTCATTGAGGGGCACATCTATTATTCCCTTCAGGGCCTCAGTTCACTCCGAAGCTATCCTTATTGGCTTATGTTTCTCAACTTTCTTCTTTCCTAATCTTCAGGGGTCCAGACTTTCTTCCTCCCATCTACCCTCTCTGCCACCATTGCTTATTTTTCTAAAACATGATCACAATGCTCCCCTGATTAAAAAACACTAAAAGAATCTCTCCTGCCTATAAATTCTGGGAGTGGCATCGCAGGCCTTTTGCAATCTGGTGGCCATCTATTTTTCAGCTTCGTTTTCTGCCTTTCAGCCAGGAGAAAGTGGAAGACAACCAGAAACTAGAAGGAACTTAAGGCTGTCAATCAAGGCCAGGTGAGTGACAATTTTCAAGCTATCAGGCAGGCACCATGTTCCAAGGGGCTCCACTCTGGAGAAATAAGGACACAGTTTGAAAGTCTAGGGCACTATCTTAGGCTTGGCTTCTCTTAAAGCAGGACTTGAGATGTAAGCTGGTGTGAATTCGATTTATTTAGAAATATAATCCCAGGGAGCAGAGGTGAAAGATGGAAGAATGAAACAGGTAAGGAGGGAAAGCCAGTGCAAGCCATTACTGCCTTGGCCTGCTGCCACAGGTGTCTACTGTTGGATCCATTGGGATCATACAAGGAGCCTTATATAATGAATCTGAGAACTGTTTCCATGGGGGATGAAGTAAGGGAGACTTTACTCATCTGCTTCTATCCTCATAATCAATTATGGCTTCACTAGCGTTAACTTCCCTATAAATCTGGATTAAGGATGTATGGATTCCACATGATTTGGAAGACATGGTGAGCCAACCTGAGAGGAATCCCTGAGCAGAAAGTAAGAGGTTTGCAGTCTAGCTGATGGCAAAGTGCAATCCAGTAGCCTTGGCACAACAGAAGCAAAAGCCTGGGTCGTATTAGAAACTGCAGCAGTGGCTAAAGCAAGATGCAGACCCAAGAAGGCTTTGAAATGTGCAGAAGCAGCGTCTGATTCAGGAGGTGATGGGCTGAGCCAGAGTCATTGAGGGAAATCCACTTGAGACTATGAGAAATCAAGCAGGTTGTAGTTAAGGCCTCTGCACAAAACCTTGGCTATGGCTCCCTATTTCTCTCATTGAAATAACCAAAGTGATTTTCTCTTTACCTCCTGATCTGATCTCATTTTTCTGCTGTCTTCCATAATACGCATTTTCATAATGCTACTCTCTTGCCTCAGAACATTTGCACAGGCTCTGCCTGGAGTAAGCCCCATGACCACTGTTAGATCCCTGGAGGTCTAAGTGTTCCTTCCTTTTTGTTCCTAGGCCACTATCCCAGAGGCTTACCCTGATCATCCTATTGAAATATGGATGGGCCTACCCTTTTACATGTCTAAAGCTCCCTACCTTTTCTTTTCCCATAGCACTTCAGCCCCTTCTTACAGACTACATAATCTACTTCCTTATTAAATTTATTATATATTTTTCTCATTCTCTCCACAGAAGACAAGGTCCACAGGGCTGGCATCTTTTGTTGAATTTATCGCATATATTTGCAACAGTGACTGGCACACTGTAGGTGCCTCCAAAGTATTTCATTTTTGAATAAGAAAATGAAAAGCAGCACTTATAGTGAGGACATCGATAGGACATGAGCTCTGCCTTTAGGGAAGGCTCACAGTTATTCCCTTTTATGCTTTTTAGAGCCACCATAGTTGAAATCCAGTCAGTAAGGACACCAGCTGCTTTCCTAATTGTAGCAGGGACAGAGATGGGCTAGAATTATAACCATGACCTTCCTTATATTGAAATTCAAGGCAGAGCAGTAGTGAAAACTGAGTGATTTGTCATCCTAACAGATTTTACATATGATGAACTACAGCTGAGAGGCTTTGAAAAGAGGGCAAAATCAGGCCCAGAAAGGAAAATCATCATGACTATGATAATTTGTTTGTATGATGTTTTACTTACTGTGTATTATCTAAGTAGTATAACAATTATTTGTGGTAAGCAGGGACTAAGATTTTCACCTTAGAAAGAAATGTTTATTGATACTTTATTTATACTTTTAAAGAAAAAACTGAGGCAAAATTCATGTAATATAAGCTTATCTATTTAAAGTGCACAGTTCAATGGTAGGTACTTTATATATTCCCAAATGTTTTCAACCATAGCCTCCTGGTTCTAAACAATTTTTGTCACTCCAAAGGGATACCTTATACTCATTAAAAAAGTCACATACCATTGGGGGTGTGTTAGGGACTAACTCCACTAATGGTTTGTTTTCACCTGTTCTGTTTTCCTATATAAACAAATGTATAGGCTCAGCGCTTGTAGCTCAGCAGCTAGAGTGCCACCACATAACAAAAAAACAAGTGTATAAAAATGGGCTCCCTGCCCTCATTGCTATGTGATTGTTTTGAAGCAGTCGCTCTCCACTGCCCTCTTTCTAAAGCCCCTGAAAAACCACTAATCTGGTTTCTGTTTCTTTGGGTTTACCTATTTTTGGCACATAGTAACCTCTAAATGGAAGGTTATAACAGGCAAATTTTTGTATCTGATTTCTCATTTAGCATAATGTTTAAATGGTTTATGTAGAATGTACCATGTATCAGTACTTCATTCCTATTTATGACTAAATAATATTCCACTTAAGATATACCACATTTTGTTTATCTATTTATCATCTGATGAACATTTGGGTTGTTTACACTTTTTGGCTATTATGTATAGTGCTATTTGAATGTTTATATGAAAATTAATGTTGAAACACCTGTTTTCAATTATTTTGGGTATATTAATAGGAGTGGAATGCATATTTATTTTTACTCACTTTATTCTGGGAATGTATTTCCTATAAGACACAAACATTTATTGAGCTGGTATTAGATATATTAGCAAAACTGGATATTAGATAGCATTAAGAAAAGTATAAATACAAATTAGAAATGAATATTGAGATGAGAAAGTAAAAATTTCAAATGAAAATGTCTACACTACAGGTTCAACATGCTTGCCGTAATTAGATTGAGAATTTGATTTATAGATGTTAAAGGCTTTTCTAAGTTAAAAAATGAAACCTGGAAGTATATGTTTAGGCAAGCAATGAAACTTAAAAGGTTTGCTACATAAAAATGAAGAGTTTCTGTATAAGAAAAGGAAAAATAGTTAAAAGGTAACTAAGAAACTATTTGCAACATGGGTACCCAAAGGGCAACACCCATAATGTGAAAATAGTACACATCATGAATTTTTTTCATTTAGACACAAGCAGATATTTTTTAAAAAGAAAGACTTTGGGGAGAAGGAGACTAATTGACTAGAAAAACATTAAAAAAAACAGATAACATTCAGTGATGATGGGTATGTAGAGAAAAGCTCAATCTAAAACAGTTAATAGTGTATACTGATAAACCCTTCTTGGGGGTCCTATGATTTGTATGTTTGTCCCCTCCAAAACTCATGTGAAACTTAATTCCCAATGTAACAATATTAAGAAGTAGGGCCTTTAAGAGGTGATTGGATCATAAGGACTCTGGCCTTGTGAATGAATTAATCCATTCATAGATTACTGTATTAATAGGTTATTTTGCAGGAGTGGTTTGTTATTTCAACAGTGGATCTGTTATAAAAGCCAGTTTGGCTCTTAGTATGCCCCTCTCACCCTGTGATGCCTACTGCTGTGTTAGGACACAGACAGAACAAGGCCCTCACTGCCAACCAGATGTGGCTGCCTGGTCTTAGACTTCCTAGCCTTTCAAACTGTAAGAAATAAACCTCTTTTCTTTATAAATTACCCAGTTTTTTGTACTCTGTTATAACGATAGAAAATGGACTAAGATAGAAGGCAAACTGATAGCATGGTATTGGGGAAATAATAGATTTATAGATTGACATGCATCCGTGGAACAGAATAGGAAGCCCAGAAGTAGACCCACACAGATCTTTGACAAAGGAACAAAGGAAATTCAATGGCAAAAAAATAGTCTTTTCAACAAATGGTGATGGAACAATTGTAAGTTCATATGCTAAAAAAAGAGCAGATCTTTCACAAAAATTAACACATCGTAGCAAAACTTCAAAACACTAAGGTCAAAAAAAAAAAAAAAAAAAAATATCTAAATGCTACCAGTCATAAGAAATAGACTATCTACAAAAGAAAGAAAATCAGAATGATATCAGACTTTTCATCAGCAATGCTTAATGCATAAAACAAATGTGCAGTATATTCAGAATCAATGGCAAAGTTCTCTGGACAGAAAGGAAAAACATACCAACAGAACATATATATACATCTGGCTATGAGAAGAAGTATTGCATTGTGTAACTGCTAAGTCTGGACTTAAACCTAGACAGAAAATTAGACTGAGGATGGGCATATGACAACATTTTAAGACAGAAAAGTGAAAGCAGGGTATGTTAAGGGCAAAATGATTAGTGCATTCAGTCTTGGCTAAGTTTAATTAAGTAATGTGAATCTGATTACCTATAATTTTCTGAACTGGGTATTTATTTTCTTTACAACAACTGTGGCAGACCAGTTATCAAAGATATTAATTTGATCTCACTGCCATACTTTACTTTCTATAGAGCCTCTGGCAATTGACAGGGTTTACTTTACAGAAAGCCTTCTGGTTGGTGGGATTGTTCAGAGCATGACAGCTCCTTCTGCTGTATGACATGATTTGAATAGAACGCTTTTGCTCAAAAACAATGTCATGTAGCTTAGTCAGTTAATCAAAAAGTATAGTGTTAGGAGGTGCAATTTTATCGTGTGGAAAACTTTTGATACATTATCTCATCTACTCGCCAAATGCCATCTTCCAGTGAAAATCACCTCATATACTACCAGATGGAATTTTATGCAAGCACACATAGAAGTGTGCCAGGATAGTAAAAGGAGAAATTTCAAAGCACAGCTGCCAGCTCTGCCTAACACAGGACTGGAAGAACCAAATTTATAAGCGGGTGCTTGCCAGACAACAGACCTCTCAGTTAAGCCAATTATGTAAATAGACCTTGAAGAACTATTTGTACCAGACACAGTGTCAGATGAAAGCCCTGCTCTTGTAAAGCCTTATCCTGGGTCTAGACTGTTTTCATATTTTTTTCGCTTCCTTACCAGTTTTGATTTGATTTGATTTTCCTGACTTGAGGAGAAGCTCTTATTTCCTCAAGCAACTGTGGGCACACAAGAGTAAAACCTTTGTTAAATTAATATGTCATGAAGACATAAATTCAGCAGAAACAATGGCATTTTCATTACTCACTATGGTATGATTTTAAGGTCAAACAGTAAGAACTGGTTAAGTAAGTTTTAAAGTGAAAATTCACCATGCACATTACTTTGTTTTCTGGTTCCTTCAATTCAAATCAAATCTCAGGATATTATGATCATAGAACCTTCCATTGGAACTGTGACCCAGTGCCTTTTTTTTTTTTTCTTTGTGGAGACAGAATATTACTATGGTAGAGGGCTAGGGCTGTGGCATCACAGCTCATAGCAACCTCAAACTCTTGGACTTAAGCCATTCTCTTGCCTCAGCCTCCCAAGTAGCTGGGACTACAGGCTCCCACCAGGCCACAAGACCCAGTATTATATTTTTTGTTGTGTAGTTGTTATTGTTGTATGGCAGGTCCCAGTCGGGTTTGAACCTATCAGCTCTAGTGCTTGTGGCCGCTGAGCTATAGGCGCCGAGCCCCAATGCCCTATTTTTATGTCCAAAAGTTATCTTGGGGCTCCTTGGCATGGAAGGAGAGCAATCTTTATGGCAGAGGAGAAATAAAAATTCTAGAGAAGGGTAGCAACTAAGGACAAAAACAATTTTGAGTTCAATCCTCAGGAAAGGGGAAAGAGACCAGGTAACCAGGGGTTTTCAGGTTGTGCTGGGTGCATTGTTCAAGAAAATCTCCAAAAGGTTCAGAGGCTCCCCCCTTACCCAGGTTGCTGCAGCCCCTGAGGCAGACACAGCCTCCATCAGATTAGCTCAGTTTAGACATTGTGCTCATGCCAAGGTTATGTTTGCAGAAGGGGTGGAGGACCTGTGGCCTAAGGGCAACTTGCAGCCTTTTTCATCCTTGAGTGCCTTTTGACTGAATCCTTTTAAGAAAGGGGTTTGTTCTGTGAAGTTTGGATTTGGTTTAGGGGCCACACTTGGGGATGGAGAACTTGGGGACCCCACCATGCATATTACTTTGTGCATGAAGTCACTTGCTTGCTTTTGCAAAACTTTTATTTCCAAATATACGTAATTTTATGGTTCCTTTCTCTCTTTTCCCAGGTGTTTAGCAATAACATTCCACTGAACTGCAATCACATTTAACAGCTCCTCTTTAGGTATGCAGAGGGAAACATAAAAATTAGAGTGGGTAAGTATAGCTAACAAACTGCTAGAAGCAATAACATAATTTATTAAGGAATCCAATATATAAAGCCAGAATACTTCTTACATAAATGATAGCAATTGTTATAAAAGCTGTATAGAAATTTATGTAGGAAATTTAATGAAAGAAAATCTTTCATTCCTATTGACATCACAAAATAAAATAGCCAAAAATAAACTTAACCAAAAATGTAAAGGACCTTTTGAAAGAAAAATGTAAAACTTCATTGGCTTTAGAAATATTGACTCCATAAATCAAATACCTTGGTTTGAGATAATGAAACTCTCAATATTGATCATACTTTTGTCATTTAAATGCAAATCATAGACATTTTTTTCCTAAGGCAGTAGATGAGTTAACAATAGTACTTTTATCAGTTCCATAGAAACTTATTAAATGTGTATAACTTACCCAAACTAGTTTCTAATGATGAATTTCAGGTTATTTCCAATTTTTTCCATATTGGTAACAATATTATAAAAACTTGCTCATGTACATATTTATATATACCCATGCTAGTACTTAATACATTTCTAGAAGTGGAATTCTTGGCTCAAACTGTCAAACTGCTTTCCAAAAAAGGTTTCCTAATGATGTATACTCCTACAGATGCTGTTTTGGAGAGTCTTTTTATCTGCATTCTTATTATTATAACACTAAATGTTATCTCTCTTACAATTTTTTTTCAATTTTTAAGACACCCTCACAAAATATATTTGTTTTCAAAATACTTGTTTAGTTTTCAATATATTGATTTGTCTTTAAAAAAAGAAAAGATTTTAGGTACTGCTTATAAATTACGTGTAATGTCCTTCTGTTACCAATTTTAGTTCCCTCTAGTTTTCTCACTATCTTCTAACATTTTGGGGCCCTTTTGCTATACAGACGTGCTTTACTTTTATGTAGTCACACCTGTTTTTTAGGTTTCATGGCTTGTGTAAATGTTTTACTTCTGGGTTTTGTTTCTTACTTAGAAATGAAAACCATACCTGCCAGGTGCCTGCAGGTCAAATTCTTCAATCTAATTGTAGCCACCACATGGAAGTTGTAGTTACCAGTTTATGACTCTAGTCGCTTTTGCTCCAGGTAAGCAGATCTTGGCTTTGATTCTGGATGTACTTGTCTCTTCAGATTTGGGGGCAGTTATTTGCTCTGCCACCTCAGTCTCTGATGGGTCCAAGGAAAGTCATCAATTTTCAGTTTGTTCAGCTTCTTCTTATTGTAAGAAATGAGAGATGACTACCAATCTTTGTATGTATTGGAGATGAAACTGGAAGAATTGTTTTGTAAATTATTTGTATTAATATTTAACTGATAAATGGTTTTATGTATAGATGCAATTTAGTAAGACAAGGAATCCTAGGTGAGGGACAGGTCTTGGGGAATCAATTTTGGATATATAAAGTTTGGAAGAGCTTTTAGATAACCAGGGAAAGATATCAAGTAAGTGATCGGCTACACACACACACATACACACAGGAGTCAGGGAAGAAGTTGGGGCTAGAAATAAAAGTTTTAAAGTCAGCATAAATATGGTATTTATTGTCTCTGGTAGTTTCCTAACTCACTAAGCTGAAGTTCTTAGTACAACCTGCAAGAAAATGATCTAGCTCTTGTTATTGCCCTGGCCTCGACTCCTCCTCCTACTCTCTTTTTCACTGAACTTAAGCCACCCTGACCTTTTTGCTTTTTATTCAGTAAACAAGTTTTGGTTCTGTATACCCTTTGCCCTTGTGGTTTCTTTGGTTTCTTTTGCCTATAATGATTTCCTCCAGGCATCTTTTCTCACTTTCTTTAGGACTCAAAACCATCTACTCAGTGATGCCTTGACTAAAATCTCTCACCTAAAGCACAGTCTTGAACCCCTCATATTCCCCTTTTCCTTAGCACATATATCACTATCTTCCATTCTCTAGATATGATATATGTCATCTCTTTTTTTTTCCATGAGACTGTAAACTTTGTAGGGAAATATACTTTTCCTGTTTGGTTCACTTATACTCAGGTTTTAGGTCTGAATAATAAAAATATAAAGAAATATGCAAAAGCGATTGTAATAGCATGCTATATTTAAATAATTATAATACTATTTCAACATGTAATTACTATGGTATTATTAATGTGATCATTTGCATTATTTTTATGTTTTGAGTCTTTAAAGTCTATGGTATATTTTATATTAACAACACATCTTCCTTTACTAAAGCCACATTTCAAGTGCTAAAAACCTCATGTGGCTAGAGGCTATAGTATTTGACAGTGCTCTGTGGCTGACAGGCTGTTAGAATTAGGTGCACCTCAGTGAACCAGAGGATGATGATACCAAGTCCAAAAACCTGGGCATCTTTGGACAACTTAATATGAAAGTAATTCAGGAGAGTCAGACTATGATAGTGAAAACTTTTTTAGAATTCCTTAACTAATTCTAATTTTTCTTAGGAGAAGTAGGTTACTGAAGGGTTTTAGTTAGGGTTGAGGAGTAAGATGTGATCAGTTTCATATTAAGACAAATCACTGTGGCAGTAGACTAGTGAATAGATTGGAGGGAATCAATAGTTTATGTGGGCCTTTTGTGTTTACCTGGATGGAGCTGAAACACATTCTTAGTAAAGTATTTCAAGAATGGGGAAAAAAGTATCCAACGTACCCAATACGAATACAAAACCAATATATAAACAACTACATGCCCACACAAAAGACAAAACACAAGTATAGTCCATAAAGGAGGGAGGGGAGAGGAGAAGGAGGGAAAGGAGATGAGGGAGGGTGATTGGTGGGATCTCACTCAATGTGCACAATGTTAGGGTATTCAGCACACCCCCTGGGTGAAGGGCTAAACTACACCTGAAGTTTACCTTAGAAATGGAAACAATGTAGCCTAAACATTTGTGCCTTCATATTAATCTGAAATAAAAAGAAAAGAAAAGAAGAAAGGAATGTGAGTCTTGGTCCTATGTGGAACATAAGAAGACAACTTCTTATAAGATAAAAACAATGCCTTAGCATAAAACTTTCAAAATTGTCAATAGAAACATGGAAGAAAATATCAGAGACAACAGTGAAGTACTTCTTAAAGAAAAGAAGAATCACCAATGCACTCAGTGGACCGGAGGATGATGATACCAAGTCCAAAAACTTGGGCATTTCGACAACTCAGTATAAAAGTAATTCAGGAGTGTCAGACTATGATAGTGAAAAGGTTTTTAGAATTACTTAACTAATTTAGTTTCCATTCAATGTACATATAAAAATTACATATATTAAAAAGCTATGTCCATGTAAGTCTAAGGGAGCTCAATTGACATGTACATAATAAAAAGCAAAGTGTTAAGAGAAAAGAGTTTATGTGAGGACATGAAAGAAAAACACAACCACATTCAAGTGGGGGGTGAAAGAGAAGAGAGAGGAGGAAATGGGGGGGGGGTTTAGAATCCTATCACCTAACTGGCACAAGACAGGGGTATATGACACACTTCTTGGGTGAAGGACTCAACTGCAACTTGGACTTTACCTAATAAATGCAATGTAACCTAATTGTTTGTACCCTTATATCAATCTGAAAAAAAAAAAAAAGAATTTATGTGGGAAAACCAGTTTAGGTGTCCCTGAGACAGATCAGACAAGAGATAGAGGGGGGCACCTAAACTAGGGTAGTGGTCATGGGGAAAGATAGAAAAGGGACATGTCTGGGGACACTGAGCCTGCAAATTCCAGAGGGCTTAACAGTAATTGGATTCTTAGGCAAACTAATTTCATTAGTCAGATAACAGTTTGATGATAATAATCTTTTGTCCCTTACAAGATAGAAAAAGATTTCACTGAAACATTAGTTTGAAGAATTTTCTCTTTATTTCCAGATATTGGTTGTGATTGGAGTCATAGAAACATGTTGGCTATGTAGATCTTACTTTACTTATTAATGGCTAAATCTAAATTGTTGCAGGTGTCAATAAGATGGCAAAATAGGAGGTTTTTCAGTTCATGTTCCCCCACACTATTAATAGTCTTGCAGCTGTTCATGAAAAACATGCCTTTACAAGAGCTTTGGGGTCCAACTAGAAGTTGTAAAACCCCGGTGAAGCTCAAGACCAAAGAGAGCTGCTTTGAGAAGGCATGCACATGCCCCAGGAGCAGGCTTGCTGAACACTGTCTCAGACACAGAACAAAAGCAGGCCTATACCCCTGTGGACATGGCTCTACCCTTGCTGGGCTACAATCCTGCAACTAGCCCTATCTACCAAGGGTCTTGAGAGAAGTCACAGCTGTTTTTGCCCCTGGCAAAAACCCATTGGCTATGGACCTGACTATGGATCCTGAAATGGTCCTGTGATGTGGCTCTAGCCCTGCTCTATTGCCAGTCTGGACTCAGTCTGCAAAGGGATCTTGCACCAGACATGCTGTCCTAGCTTTTATCCTCACTGTGGATCCTAAAGTACCCTGCTCTCCATTTTGCTAACCCAGGAACCTAGTAATATCTTTCTATGATCCTGGTATCCTGCTGTGGACCCGGAAGTTAGTCCCTGTGGTGGATCCTGAAGCAGCACTGAGATTCAAGTCTAGCCTCATTGTTGTGGTTCCAGAATAATCCTGCCTGCTAAGTTTGGGAGACATGACTTTCTAAGCTCCCAGTGGCAGGCTCACAAGCCTTGGACCTGAATGCATACTCTGTAGCAGCACTGTCAATTGGCTCCAGCACTGTCTTACCATAGTACCTCAGGCAGTCCTGCCCATTTAGGACCTAACCAGGGACCTGGTGGGAGTCACACCCATAGCAATGCTTCCTGGTATCAAGCTCACTGTCTTCAGACTCAACTATAGACACAAGAAGCAGATACAAGAGCTCAGACTCCAGCCCTGTTTGACCATGGTCCTAGAGGTGGTTCCATCCATTTGAGCATCTGGCAGGACCCGTGCTTGCCCACACTTCTGGTAATACGTCTGCCAACAGTGGAAACAACTGCAGACCAGGCAATAACCATATGACCCAACTTAAACCCCTCTTCATAGTGATTTCACAAGCAGTCACATTCGTCGGAGAATGAGACAAGAAGTTCTTGCCTGGTGCGCCGCATCTGAGTTTGGTGTTCGCGCGGAGAACGGACGTTTTTGCCCATTTTCTCCTTTTCCCCCGCGGTTTCCTCACTCTGTTTTCTTGGCTTGAGCAAGCAGCAGAGCTGAGAAGGCTGATAAGGTCTCTAAAACCACATCCACAAAGCCGTGGAGGAAGAGCCTGAGGAAACTGCCTCCCCCTGCGTCCTTGCGTCGGCTGCGCGCTGTTTACTGCACCCCCAACCCGAGGCGACCTGACGGCGCGGCCGAGCTCGAGTCAGGGTGGCTTTGGGAGGCCAGGGAGTGGATTAAAGATGGCGGCTGAGTAACAGCTTCCCTGTAACTGGGCTTGGCGAATCTGGGGAGACAAGACTCCAGACATCTCTGGCCGGTGGGACCTGCCTACGATCATCCCTTTGAGGATACAGAGAGCCAGCAA
>CAUYPK010128507.1:0-55503 GCA_963574355.1 Loris lydekkerianus
AAACGACCTCCCCCCCCCCCCCCCCCCCCCCCGCCCCCCCCCGCCCCACCCCCCGGGCACCGGGAGAGAAGAAAAAAATAAACAAAAGAATGTCTTAATCTCCAGAAACGACGGAAAGCCATAGGAAAAAATAAAATTAAAAACCCCCCCCCCCCCCCCCCCCCCCCCCGCTTTTATTGAACCATATTCCTTAAGTGACCCATTAGGGGTTTTCCTGGGGCTATCTGGCTGTCATCTCTGGGAATGGCCTATGGTGTTCCTGCCTAGCAATTTTAGAGCAGATACCTTAGAAGTAATGCCAGGGCAGATGAAGCTGCCTTCCATTTTGCATTTTCGCATCCTGGGAACATGGCTGGCCTCATGCTGGTCCTGGTCCTGCAGACAGAGACTTTTGCCTTGGGCTTCCTCTGCCCCACAGGATGTCCCAGAAGCAGTGGCTTTGAGGAATTTTGTTATGTATTTCTCTGGACTTCTGAAACTAACCTGATAGTGTGTGCTTTATCTAGAGTCTGGGATTCAGGGTTTCTGGGAAGAGAAGCCAGATCAATGTATTAACATAAGCTTAATAAGATAACTCCTTGCTCTCTCTGAGCCGTGCAATACTGAGCAGAGACCCAGAGACTGAAAGGGCTCCAGACTGTCTCCTGGAATAGCCTTTAACCAAGGAAGCAAACAAACGTCTGGTTTCTTTCTTGCTTGGGCTTGGCTGGTCTCCTTCTCATCAGTGAGAGCAAACTTTCAGCAGGGTCCTGTCTGGGTGGGCCCAGCCTGACCAGGATGTGCTGCCCACCTTGGGTCCCATATAAGCCATCATCTCACAGCTCATTCCAAAGTCTCCCCAGTTTACAACTTTGATTTCTGTAAAAATACGACCACCTTTGGAAGGTGTAGGAATTTATGCCATGGTCAGTCATTTCTGCCCACTAAGAAGGTGTTTGGAGGGAGCAACAGTACCCTGCAGGAAGTCGCTGGGTGTGGGGGCAGGGAAGGTTGAAGCAGGGACATGAGGGAGGAGGCTAAGAACCAGGGGCTCCTTTAAGGGGGGTCATCCTCTGTCGCTGTCCATCTGAGGAGGGGCTTAGTGGACGCTACTGCTCCCTGGATCTATGGCGGAGTGAGGAGGAAGGAGGTGTGTATAGGGCTAAGTGTGGGGAATCCGTGGGTGGGTGGGCACGTTCCCGGATATGTGCAGAGGTCTCAGAGGAGTTGTTGCCCACCTTCCCTCTCCAGGCGTTTCCTCCCTGCACAATGGCTGCCTCACCAGAGTCACATCATGGTTTCTTTCTTTGGACTTCAGACAGCACCCTGATGTTGGCATTGTCTGTTTTGGATGTAGCCTGAGATCTAAGGTTTCAGAGAAGAGAGCAGCAGGGTCAGCCTCTTAATATAAACATGACTGGACAGGTCAGGTTACCAAGTCAGGGCCGGGGCACTCGGCCAGGCCATTCATGCTCTCTTGCCCAGGCCTCTGTCCTAGGAGTCCTGGGCCTCCTTGGGTGCCCTGCGCGGGTGCCTCGATGGGGTGCTCGGGCGGGGTTCTGAGTAGGAACGGGTATGTGCTTTGGCGTCACTGTGAGCTTGTATCAGCTCTGAACTCCTGAGGGTCGGCCCCTCGGACCACCTTTTCAGGCGTCTGAGTATGCCTCACTCCGAGCGCAGGCTGTGCGCCAGGTCAGCACGTACGCCACCCGCTCTGCCCGGCATCTCTCTGCCCCGCATCACCACTAGCTCCACGCGGACCGAGGGGACCAAGGGGGTGCCGGCAAACCTCGGTGCCGCGGAGAGCCCGCGAGCCAGGCGGCGGCGGGTGAGAGCGCGTGGGGAGGCGCCCCCTGCCCCCTCTGCCGTCCGCTCTCCTTCGGTCTAGATGTCAGCCGCGAGCTCCGAGCCAGCCTGAGCGAGCCAGAGAGGGAGCGGCGGCGGGCGGCAGGCGGCGCGGAGGGGAGGAGGCGAGGCGAGGGAGGGAGGAAGGGAAGCAGGGAGGGCGGGAGGGAGGAGAGGAGGACCCAGAGAGCGCCAGGCAGCTGGAGTTTTTGCAGCGCTTGGCCGGGCTTCAATGCACAGCAGCAGCGAGCCGCGGCGGCAGCAGGCAGCCCGGGAGCTCCGGCGGCGGCCGAGCCAGCGGCGGCCCGGCTCCCTGCCCCCTGCAAACTTTGCTAGCAGCCCGCCCGGGGGGCCGGGGGCGCGCCCGGGAGGCCCGGCTGGGTCCGCGGCCGCAGCACTAGCCGCCGCCGCCGCCACCGCCGCAGCCCCGCGCCTCCCCGGGGAGCAGCCGGCGGCTCCCGCGGCACCCCAGCCCCGGCCCCTGGGCACTGCCCAGAGAGTCCCCCGGCAGGGGCGGGGGCAGCAGCGGCGCGGCCGGACGCGGGCTGCCGGGGAGCGGCCGCCGCTGCCCAGCTAGGCGCGCAGAGGCGCGGAGAGCGCTCCCCGGCGGGTCCCCAGCGCACTCGCCGCGCCCGGGCAGCGGCCCGACCCGGCGAGCATGGGCGGCGCGGAGTGACGCCGCCGTGCCCGCTTGGCATCAAGGACATTCAGCCCGCGGGGGTGGGGAAGAAGGGGACAGCCCCACGTCGCCACCGCAGCCCCCAAGAGCTGCGGCTGCTGCTCGGGCTCCGCGGCTGGCTGGAGTAAAGGGGCGCTTGGAATCAATCCACATTTTCCGACCTTTTTGTTGGACATTACGCCCACCTTGGACGCTGCCAGAGGAGCTGCTAAGCCCCGCAAGCTCTGAGCGGCCCCCTCCGCTTTCCTTTACTGCTCCTGGCTTCCCTGTGCCTCGGTGGAGTATTTGCGTTCGGGGCTGGGGCTGGAGGAGGCAGCCACACGCGCGCACACGCACACGTTCAGCGGAGGGCGAGAGGCAGCGGCACAGGCACCATCTGCAGTGTCAATGCGGCGCTCCCGTTGAAGGAGAGAAGCACGGCGCATCCAGGTAAGGAGCCGGCGGGCCCGGGGCGCGGGGACGGGCGGGCGGCGGCGGCGGCGCGGGCGGACATTCCCGGGCCGGGCCGGGAGTCCTTGGCTGCCCGGGAGCCAGCCCACTGCACATACACACGCACACACAGAAATATAATCGGGCACACACCACGCTCGCGCACCTGCCCACGTCCCACCTGGGCACCCGCGTAGGTGCAGCGGCCGGAGCAGGGATTTCCCGGGGTTCTTTCTCCGGGACTCAGACTTCTCTTCCCCGCGACTTTCCGGGGAGGATTCCATATATTCCAGGCTCTCCTTCCCGCTGGGGTAAGCTGAGGGAGCGATTTTTCAGTTCCCAGCCCCTGTCATCCCTAGCTGGTGTTAAAACACGGAGAAGTCAGGGGAGGTCTCCGGAGACCCGCCCAGTATAATCGCTTCCCTGCGGCCTTTGAACACCCTGGTATTTCAACCCTAGACAGACCAACGGATGTTAAGACAGATCTTGGAGAGCCTGGTGGCCGAGCGCGCGGGGAGGAGGCCACAGAGCGGATGGGGCTGCAGTTCTGTAGGGCGGTGCATGTGGAACCGACTCTGCGTTTCCCCAGTAAGAGGCAGCACAGACGCCTTTCTGAAGCGTGGCAAGGTTTCCCGGGGAATGCGCCGGGATTTCAGGCAGGAAGGGACTCAAGCATCGCTGCGTGTGTGTTGCTTGTCTAGGGAGGGCATGAGGGGTCAGATCCTCCTTTAAAAGAGATGACCTTGCTCACATCCCTGATCTCTGGTTAACAGCAAGCAGACAGGGCTTGGAGGCGGAGGTCCTGCTCTCGGCTTCCTCTCTGCTCTCTGCACATGGGGCTGTTTCTCCCTGTGCCTTTGGCTGGCCAACACCTGTCATATGCCTTTGGAAGTGTGTGTCTGAGAAAAAGAACTAGAAGGGGGGACTGAGAGGGGTGTAGTCTTCCAAAAGAGGAAGGTCCCCTCTCTCACGATCAAGGCAGTGCCCACCCGAGGAGAGGCAAGGCATTCTTGGGTCTGCGTTTCCCAGAGCCAGCTGCTCTTGGGTGCAGAATCACTCTCCGGAAGCCCATGGACTGAGGTGCCATTTCCCCAAACCATTCTCTTTCTTTTTCTCCCTGACTAGAGTTTCAGAGGCTGGCCATTTTCAAACTTTCTCTGGAGGAAGTAGGAGTGGTTGAGGTTCCAAAAGGGCTTTTTCATAGTTCCTGTCTTCTGGTCTAAGGGCTACTCTTTTGGGGGCTCAGTTGTTGCAGGGGAAAGAATGTGAGATCAAATCCAAATCATTATTTTGGAACCGATAGACCTACAGAGCAAGCTCCTCTGTCTCTATGGCTGCCCTTTGAGATAGCTTTTTGGTAACTGACTAAAAATGGGATTATCTTTTACCTTGAACACTGAGGATCATGTGTTCAGAGTGTCCCTCAAACCCACCAGAGGTAGCATATTTGGGGAGTGTTCTGAACATGGGGGAAAAGGGGTTCACCCATTCTTCTGAACAAGGAAGCCTGAGTGCTGGGCCTGGGATTTGGGTTGTTATGGGCTCTCCAGCACCCTCTCCTCTGTGATTTTCAAACTTTTTTCAGCTCCTGCAAAGCTCTCTGAGTGGGCTGAGGAGAAGAGCAGGGCCCCGGGAGGGAGATTGTATTCCTGAAGTGTGATGTGTGAGCTGCCCTTTGATTGATTGAAAGGGATAGATGAATAAAGCGAAGCTCTCACAATGGGGAGAACCTGGTAGGGGGAAGAAACCTTATTTTCTTTTTAAGATTGATGGGTGGTGTGTGTACACGCACATGCATGCAAGCACGCATTCTCAGAGTCTGGCTCATCCAACCGTGTGTGACAGTGGGGTCCACCTTGATCTTCTGGGCTGTGGGAGACCTGGAACATTTCCATATTCATGCCCTTCAGGAGCAGCGACAGGGAGGTCCCACTTACGCACCCAGAAGCACATGGTTTGCAACAGAAATAGTGAGCTCTGGCAATGGTGGGTGCCTCCCAGGTAGACATTCCCTGTGAGATGTTGAAGAGGCAGAGGCTGGGGTACAGATCTTTCTGAAATGTCTGCATCTCCCCCTTAGACCTGTGCTTCTTTCTCTACTTCCCCCTTTCTCTCTCTTCTTTCTTGTAGTTTCAGCATCCATGCTTTTAGTGTAAAGCCAACAATCGTTATGCTTGTTATAAGCTAAACATCTAGGTTCAAAGAATCCCTGCACTTCCTGCACTTAGCATTGGGTACCAATCTGGTTTCTAGAATGAGGCGGGCATTAATCAACATCTGCGTAAAACTGAGTGTACATCATCTGTTTTCCTGGCTCCCTTGCCCAGCCCTGAAGCATGCCACCTTGTCATTCTCTCTCTCTCTCTGTTCCTCTGTGGCCTTCCTTTTAAGTTCTCTGGTGTTTTCCTCACCTAGAAGGGACTTGCCCTAGAAAAACCTCAGCCTTGAATGCTCTTCTTCAGCAGACCCTCACTGTCTGCTAGACTGTGCTGGGGGCTCTCCTGTGGGCACTAGGCATGGGTTGCCCACACGCTGTTCCCTCATGCCCAATCACATACTCCCTCGTGGCTCTCCTGGTCCTTCCAGGACTTCATCCCGATGCCCGCTGATGCTCTGCAAACATTTCAGAGAATCTGAGACAGTCAACTTGTTTCCATTCTCCCTTTCTGTGCCTCTCCCCAGCCTGTGCTGCTGCTCCCTGCAGACAGGGAGATCTGCGTGGCAGAGTCTGCTTATACATGGCCCTGATCCTTTTCATTACAATGAGGGATGCCGGGAATTAAGTAGGGGCTTTCAGGGTAGCAGCGGTCCTGAAATGGGGAGAGAGCTAAGGAGGGCTGGGTCTTTAACTGCTTTTGGCTCGCAACTATCATCAGGCTTTGATGCAAAGAAATCACAGCAAATCTCTTTCCTCCTAGCCAGCTAGGGGGCATTTCTTAGCTGCGTCTGTCTCCCCATCCTCACGTAGAGAAGCTGTACGCATGCACACAGTGCACATCGGAGACCTGTTGGAGTGGCTCTGTGATGGGCCATGTTGGTGCAGCAACAATACAGAAACCCTGACCATGATCTTGGCTGCGATTAGTCTGTGCAACAGATGTGCCAGCCTCTCCTCTCTCCTTATTTGTGTCCAGCTTTACCCAATGTGAAACTGGCTTAGACCCCGTGCTGTTGAACAGGTTGCTTTCCCTCCCTTGATACCCCCTTCCTCCTCCTCCACCCCTGCCCCACCCCCACTGAGAGTCCACCTCTTGGCTTTGTAAGCACATCCGCCAGCCCATTCGCCCTCTAATTTGCAGCACTCCGAGAAATCAATATAACATGAATTTAACGACAGCTGGATGATTAACTGTTATTTATATTTAAGAGCGGCATTTTAAAAAGATGTTGTGCTAATAAATCCAACACTGTTTGGGAGATGCACATGATTAGGGTAATTGCCCTAAAGGCTCTATTGAGCTGGTCCACACAGAGCTGGGGACACTGTCTCTTTAAAAGCTGCCCACCCCCTCCTCCCTGCCCTGAACTCCTGGTGCCCTCTCTCTGTCACCACTCTCTCTCATTCTGCAGTCTGTCCTGCTGCTTGGGCTGTAGCATTCACTTTGTGGCAGGAAGGTGGAGCCAGCAGAGAGACTGGAAGGGGCTCTGCTGCTCAGTGTAGGAGACGGATCCTAAAAGGAAAAGCAGGCAGGGGTCATAGTTCCCAGAGCCCAGCCTTGTTTCAGAAGGTGCAGGCTGCCTTCCTGGTATAAAGCAGCTGGGAAGAAAAGTTTCCTGAGCCCCTGTGTGTGTGAGTCTGTGCAAGCCTGCCTGTCTCTGTCCTATGGGCATGTGGCACCAGCTCCCCAAGGGAAGAAGCTGTGAGGACATTAGTGTTGGTTTCAGTCCTTGTGAAACAATGGAATGGAAGGTAATAATAAGTGATGATGATGATGGTGGTCAATATTCATTGAGCAGTCACCTGGCTTAGGCACTGTTTAAGTAATCTGCCTGGGTTGGCCCATTTATTCCTCATACAAGGCAGAGAGACAGTTGCTATTCCTATCCTCATCTCCTTCACGAGGACACGGAGATGCGGAAGGGTAAGGACTGTGTCCCAGATCCCACGGCCGCTAAGAGATGGAGCCAAATCTCAACCCGGAGCAATCTGACCTCACTCCTGTCACTGTGCTGCTTATCTCCTTAGAATATATGTGCTCATCGTGTTGCTGTGTCCTGGGGAGGTTTGTGGGTAAGAGGTTCAGACTACCTGGCCTTCGTTTCTCCTTGGGATATCTCTGTTTGACTCCAGGCAAATGTATTTATTCATTGAGCCTTGATTTCCCCATTCACCATGTCTCATCGTTGGCTGTTGGCATGGATTGTTCTAGCAGAGTGCCCAGTTCCTCAGAACTCCCATGTTCTCTTGGGAAAAACTAAAGAGGAGTGAAGGAGTGAAGTCTCCATCTCTGTTTAGTTCTAGGACACTCCAAGTCTGGCAGGAGTCTAATTCTCCCTGGTAACAGCTACAAATTGCTGGTATTATAGAAACAACACTTTTTCATTTAATTCTTAAAATTAACTGTGTAAGGCAGGTATTGTTTATTTCCATTTTAATGATGTGGAAACTGAGTCTGAGAAGAAGAGTTTAAGTGAGGTGTCCGAGGCTCCAGGTTGCAAAGTGATGGGAGGTTTTTTCTTTCTTGAGCAAAGATTCTAACAATTATGCTGCTTGTGGTAGGAGCTTGACACTTTCTCACTTACTCATTAGCCCTAGAGTTCCAAATCTGGGGATCCAGAGGCAGGAAAGAAATCTTTACCTGTGCACCATGCTAGATGCCTGGGACCCTATGGTTGGAGCAGAAGCTCATTGGAGTTGGTGCCAGTGACCCATGTGGAGGGATAGTTAGTTTGTCCTGTAGCACTTAGCAGGATATTGATAGGTCTACATTTGTATGGTGAGCTGCCGTGTTAGCAATTCGATCCCCATGAGGAAAGGTGAGGGTGTGAAGGCCTGAGGGAGTCCGTGGAGCTGGGTCAGGTGCCGTTCCACCCCACAGTGGAGGGTCGGTTGCTAGACTCAGTTCTTTTGATCTGGACATTTTAGAGAGCAGCCACAGTGAGGCACTTGGGTTGTTTTTGTATGTTTTTTTCTTCTTCCAAAAGGCAAACCTGTATTCCTTGTTTTATTTATTTGTGAGGGGATTGAAGTTTCTGCCAAACTCAGTGTTTAAAGGGGTCCACATGGGATTTCATCACCTCCCCTCCGGGACAACAGTGGCAGTGGCTGTACCAGTGGGATGTAGAGTCCAGTGTAGGTTTAAACCAACAGGTGTCTGTGAGGTCTCAGGCAGCCTCGCTTCCCCTTCTAAGCTTGGCTATCCCCCTCTCCCTCCACAGTACCTTCTCCATGAATCAGGATTCGCAACAGCAAATTGGATTTTGGGATGTTTTGTCACTCCAACACAAAACAGATCACTAGCTAAGAGGATATAGTCTCTGCAGTCAATGCACTGAATACTGCCTAGCGGAATCAATTCCCGAGGTCTTACAGGCAAGAGCATTTTCATTATGAAATGTGAGGAGAGAAGCAATTGAAGAAGAGGTCACTGGACATTTAGGAAAGAAAAACCATAGTAGTTCCAAGCTTCCCTGGTCTTCACTCAAGGTCGCTTTCTTATCTGACATGCTCTTTGAACTCTTCTTGTATGAACCCAGAGGGATTTCCCTTTTAGTAGTGTGGAGTCTGGAACTAGAAGGTGAACCGGTCATTCCTTGGCTTTGGCCCAGAGGTCATGAGGAGAGAGAGTAAGGAAAGCAAAGCACGGTTGGCATATGGTTCCTCTTCCTATGGAGGGAGTGCAGAGTGAGAGGAGGATACGTCGGGCCCACAGGCATCAGGATGTACAATTGCAGCAGCCCCTGTGGACGGTCAGCTAATGGGGCAGAGATGGTGCGACTTCATTTTCTTTTCCTCCCCATCTCAGACCTGCTTCCTGAAGGTAATATCCAAAATAGTGCAGAATTTCCCAAAGAATATTCTTTGGGGCAGTGAATAGGCATTATGTACACACAAAAAAGTTTCCATTATCAAGTTAAGTGTGAGAACCCCTGGGTGTAAAGGAAAACTGAAGATGTTCCTTGCTGCAGGACTTCTCAGAGCCTTTACTGCCCCAACGTGGATTGTGAGAGCACAGAAGTAGACATATGGTGTGGTGGACCTGGAATCCACTTAGAAACATTGGCCTAAGGCAAGCATTTTCCTACATCTACTCTCAACTGTGAGTAAAGGGGTGGATTCTACAAGGAAAAATTCAGTTGAATTTTCACATCATACAGGGTACTGGGTTCTGGTGACTGTGTAGGCGGTAGGTTCACCTGCAAAATTGTGCCAGGTGGGCAGGCAGTCCACCTCCAGCCTCCTCGTTTGCTCTGCCATCTCTGCAGACCATCCTGCTCCTTGTCCTTCCAAGGCAGGAGAGAGTTTCTCTGGCATGTGTACATTTTCTTAGGCTCCTAGAGGGCTCTGATGTGCTGCTTCCTTGCTTAAAAAACACTGGTATTTGTGGAAAAAGCTACACTTTGGCTACAGATAGATGTAAATAATTCTAGCTCTGTTACTTACCAGCTAAGGGTCCTGGGAAAGATCATCTTATGTTTTAATATTACCATTTATGAAATAAGGAGTTTGGTCTTTTAGTGATTAAAAAATAGTTTAATATGTCTGCAGTAAAAGTCTTATATGGAATTCCAATGCACAGAACAGATGCAAACACATGTCAACACAACATCTCAGAGTAGTCTGGGGGAGCTGAGCACGGCTGGCGGGGTATCCTGTCTGCTGCAGCCCACTGGTCAGAGGTCACCCCACGAGGTGTCAAGTCCCTTTTACTTTGAGGCTGGGATGCCATGTCAGGCTAGAGCCCCTGTGGGTCCAGGGGCCCAGGGGCTGGGCCTTCTATGCCCGATGGTGTTACCCCTGCAGGAGCCTGGCCTTTGTTCTTGAGGGAAGTGAGAACTTCTGGAGCAGAGGAATTACATGAAGCAACTCTGGAGCCACTCTGGTTAGAAGCAGGGCATGGGGTGGGACATGGAGAGCTCAGGGGCGACCACGCAGATCTGGCCAGGTATGTCATTTGGAAGTCTGAGATGACAGTTTCCACGTCAGAACAGACTCCCATCGAGACAGGGCCGGATGCTCCAGTCAGGAACCTCCCTGACTCATGAGTCTATTTCAGCACCAGCCGACTACACTGTGGGTCAGCCAATGTGAACTCCAAATAGAAGCCATGTTGAGAATGGGCACCTGTCAGTTTTCACGAGGCTTTCCTAATGTTTTAGGGCTTGTTAACCAACGAAGAGCTTTCCATGAATGGCATGTGCATATCGTAGCTCCTCCTGTTTGTGGGAGCCGAGCGGTAGAAGTAAATGACCTTACCGATCTCTTAGTTCTAAGAGATGTAAGCATTGAAACACAAAGTAACAGGAGACATTTCTGTGTATTATATTTTCCACAAGTCATTGCCTCCAGCCAGTCCAGCCTGCGCTTCAAAGAGTTCTGAAAGTTTAGGGTCAGGCTGGGCCAAAGATTGTTGATCAAGCTGTGCTTGTGACCAAGCTCTTTCCCAGCTTTCTTGTCCGTTAGTTACTGGCACCTGTCTTCCTCCCCAAATGCACTTGCCCTGAACTGCAGACTGATGTGAGCAAGTTCCTGACCTAGAGACATGGTCTGTGTCAGAGTGTGTGCCTGAGAGTTCTGGCTCCCAGAGAGTAGGGCCAGCCCATTTGGATCCATCTCTCATGCAGCCAGGAACTCAATTCATACTTTTTAATAATGGTAGAGAAGCTTCTGCTGGCAGTGGCACTGACGACAGTTGGAATTTCCTTATGTCTCACACTGAGAGGGACCATTTCTTACTTCTCCCTGAATACTCAGTGCCCAACCCAGGGCCAAGCCTACTGAGAGCAATGGATAAATATTTGCTGAATCAATGTAATGAATAAACAGAGTGGGATAAGGTGAAGAAGAATGACCTAAAAAGGCAAAACTAAGGATGCGAGGTGGAGACTTGTTCCGCAGCAGGGGCAGAGGAGAGAACCCATTAAAGCAGACTGAAGCCCGCTGGCTGTTTCAAAGTATTACAATGGACTAAGAATGGGTGAAGGCTGAGCCTGTCTGTTACCCCACCAGCCGACTACTCTGTGGGTCCTGGGTGATGGCAGGTGGGGACAGGTAGGTTGCAGTGGTCTTTGCACATTGACACACATGGAATTGAAGTCTTGGTCTGCATGTAAAACTCACTATGGGTTTAGGTGCTGATTGATTGGGAGGGATGACCAAGCTGCACTTAACAGAGCATTTCAAAGACCGGTCCACAATATGCTCCATGGGAAAAGCACTCTGTGGCCAAGCAGGCTTTGCAAACACCCTGTCTTGTGTCCCCCTCTTGGAGAGTCAAGAGGCACATGAAGCTATTAACAGTGGGGGGGGGGGGGAGCTGCTACTGAGAGACCTGTTCATTCACAGCCAACAGCTTTTCAGTTTATTGGACTGTGGGATCCCTTTGTTTTTGTGTATTTAAGCCTATTGGCATCTCCTGGGAAGAGTGTCCAACAAAGGGTGTTTTGGGAGATGGTGGACATCAACTGGAAGCTTTTTAAGTTTCAGTTAAGTCCAGAGTTGAATTGAAACAGGAAAATGACTTCTAACCCCAGCTTTTAGAGGAGCCACCTGCCTCTTGCCCTTGTAATTTTGCTTTTAAAGATCCTAGAAATGACTGTGAATTCTCGCACAACTTTTGCAACTGTGGCCACATGATCAGCCTTCAGGTGTGTATTTCATAAAGGAACCATTTCAGGAGGTGTGAATGCAGTGCTGACAGATTTGTGGACATGTTTCCAACAAGTAACACTTTTTGGTTGCACGTAATAGACCAAGATGGATGTTTGCAAAATATGTGAGTAATGACATTCACTTTCTCCACTTTTTCCCCAGCTATACGTATTGAGTAAGACGCTTCAATATAACTGACAATGACAAATGTTCTTTATCAAATTAACAAAGGAGGCTTGAGTTATTAAGACACATCTTCCTGAATTTTGGATGGCTGAAACAAATTTTCTCTTGTGGAGGGAGAAAAAAACAACAAAACTTTGTCACCGGAGAGGGTTGAAGGTTTCTAATTAGACTATCAATCCATGGCTTCCATCATTGGGTTAGAGACCCCGAGAGCAAAGTTAAGCATTTCCCATGGGAAGTGTTTTCACTGCCTGGCATGCATCATACATAAGTGACGTGTATGTGGTGTGTGAGGTGGGGTACGTGGGGATATCACCTCAGTGCTATTGGGTTTGGATCATTGCTTGAGGACTCCAGGTAACTCATGTGCCCAATTATAGGGCCCCTGCCATGCTTTGCCAAGCATGGCACTCTTTTGCAGAGTGAATAACAGTTGCTAACACACACTTACTAACAAAATTCCCCTGACACCTATTCATAAAGAAATGCACTGGTGATTCTATCAGCATTAAACTGTTTGGTGAGTGAGTTTAGAATTATAGGAATCGGAGACATGAATTAGCAGTAAATCAAGTCCCAGCTGAGTTCGAACCCAACTGCAGTGAGTTTTAAATTAAAAATATCTTGCTATGATGAAGCAGTTGTAAGTCAAGCACCAGAGCTCTGTTGTTCTTGAGTTGGGAGAAGTGTGGCAGCTACCCTTTGAAAGGAAAACCCTGACAACAGCTTGTATTGATTCCCAGCCATGCTGGGAATTGCCACTTCATTTCTTCTTCATAAACTGTTGGCTTTCATTTTTTTTTTTTTTTTTTTAAAGGAATCCTATTTGCAGGGATACAGCAGGGCTTTGAGAAGAAGGCAGGTGGGAGAGGGTCTTTGGCCCATGGGGAGCTATTCATTGCGTTCTCTTTGGTCCTTCTCAGGAGGAGTCATGAAGAAGGGGAATCCGGGCCTGTGGGTGTCGTGTGGTTTCTTTTCCTGCTCGGACCATATTTGATTCTTCTTTCTGGGGGATCTGTGCAGAAAAACAACAAAGAGAACACTTCAAGGAAGCCGCAAGACTGTCATGTTGCAGTGACAATTGCGGTGTAATAGGAAATCATTTATGTAAGTTACAGTGCCCTCTGAATGGCGCTCGTTGGAAATGTGGCTATGATTTCTCCAGGCCTACTTTTTTTTTTTTTTCCCCTGCAAAATAATCCTGAGGTTTTTATGTTCAGAGAAATTGAAGAAGTAGTATGTGCTGGCAGGGAATAGAGAGACCTAGCTTCTACTCCAGGGTCTGCTGAATATCTTTCAGCAAATTCTCTCTCTGGGCTAAGCCCCAATTTTTCTTCTATAAAGCCAGGAATAAGCCCTTGCTGTCCCCACCTGCAGCCCAGGAGGTGAGGATGAATGTGGCCATACATATTGAAGGGCTGGGTGAGCATCAGAAGATTCTATTTACACACGAGGTCAGAGAAAATCAAGAAAAAGAGAATGAAAACTGAGCTTCTGCCTCTTGTCATAACACCTTTGCTAGCTCCCATGTGTTTGCTGATCGGGTGAGGAGCTATAAGTGATAAAAGCCACTTGCAGAGGGTCAGAGAGGGGAATGCAGTTGGGATGGCAGGAGACAGTGGGAGCCGATGGTTTGTGCAGGAATCCAGAGGCCTGGGTCGCAGAAAGGTCTGATATGGGCAGCAATAGGTTAAGTTCAGGACTGCAAAGACAAAAGGGCTCATAACTTCCCATGATACCTGCCTTCCACTGTGCTCTAAACACATGTGTTTACGTGTTTTAGACCAGTGGTTCTCAACCTGTGGGTCGCAACCCACAGGAACTGTCCTAAAGTGTCGCAGCATTAGGAAGGTTGAGAACCACTATTTTATTTTATTTTTTTTATTTTTATTTATTTATTTATTTTTTTGCTGCATCAAAATATTAAGCAATAATAATAATAATGCAAAGAAAGTAACATTCACATTGTCAGATAAGAGTATGTCTATTATAGAATGCTTTGACTCTGAGGTCCAGAATGGAGTCATTATTAACTTCTTTTTTTTCCCTAAGTCTCAAAAAAATTGACAATTAATATTTATAAATAAAAGTAAAAGATAATTTCAAAAAACAGATCATGCCAAGAGAACCACTATTTTAGATGGAGAGGTACATGTGACATTATGGAATACTTCACCAAGGAGTCTATCAATGAGTCAGTCAATTCAGCCAATATTTATTTAAAAAAAATTTTTTTTTATTATTAAATCACAGCTGTGTACATTAACGCCAACATGGGGTACTATATACTGGTTTTATAGACCATTTGACGTATTTTCATCACACTGGTTAACATAGCCTTCCTGGCATTTTCTTAGTTATTATGTTAAGACATTTATATTCTACATTTTCAACCAATATTTATTAAGTGCCCTGTGTAAGAATTTGGCTATGCAGAGATGAACACTCTAGTTCCTGGCACTGGGGAGCTCATGGCTTCAGGTAGCCACAGCACACATGTGAATAGAGAATTTAAATACAATGCAGCAAGAGGTGAGATGGGCCATGAAAAATGTACCCTGGAAATAGTAAGAGGGGGAACCTGTCCAGGTAAGAGAAGCAGGACATGGAAAAGGCCTCCTGGGGAGGCACATCGAACTGAGCTTTGGAGGGTGTTTGAAAAGGTCTGTCAGGTTGGCTCTGTGGAGACACGGGGAGAGGTTCTGGTGCAGGGAGCAGCAAGGCCAACCGTGGAGAGGCGCGGCCCTGGGAGGGGTGCCAAGTCCAAGGCTGACATGGGGGTGGGGTGAGGTACAAACATAGGCGGGGGCTGGACCAGGACCAGTATTGGTGTCCGGCTGAGCGATTTATCCCTTGGGCAGTGTTCAGGCCTTGGGGCTTTCTAGATTGGCATTGCAGAGAGGTCACCATGTGGAGATCAACGGTGAGGTTATTGTAGTAAGTCAGGGTCTGAGAAGGGCTGACCAAAGGTGGTGGGGAAGGAGAGAAAATAACTGATTTGAGAGGTGCTAGGAGCTGGAGTTGAAGATGGTGGACTTGGGGGTGGGAGAAAAGTGGGGCATCAGCCACCTAGCAGGTGGCCTCTAGGCTGAGACCAGGTTGTGGGCGGGTGGAGTATGTCCATTATTTCCTGAACATAGTGAATTGAGATGCATGTGGGATTTGCAGGTGGAGGTGGTCCAGAGGCCAGCGGGTGCAAGGCTCTGCCCTTCTGGCAGCTTCTTCTCTGTGTTTACCTACACTGCTTTCTTATGGTCCCATCTGTAGACTGAGGGCTCCCTTTGGGATCTTGACAAAGAAACAAGAATCCCATAGAGAGATTCTTAAATTTTCAAGTGGTTCGCATTTGACTTCAACATCCTACCTTGAAGTATTTACTTGCAATAGTTCTGAAAGCATCCCAGACATTCACCTTGCCTTGGATGGGAGGCCCACTGCTCTCTGGTGGAGAAAGCCTAGTCCTGGGAGGTTGAGCAGTCCCCAGACCACTGCAGAACAAGCTTGGAATGGAGAGTCCTGGGCCTCTGTTCTGGGTGTTAGCTTGTTCCTCTTCTTGGTGTGTATCCCCATTTTCAATGAACACACACTCAGAAAAGCATGAACTGAGCTCCACCATGACAGATGGAGATTACACTGTGGACTTGCCTTTCAGGAATAGCCTCAGTCTAGTCCTACATGCTGGTGGGTAGTAGGTAGTCTGTACAATCTTGGCCTGTGGGTAGAATCTGGCAAATACATAGGTTTTGCTTTGTCTAAAAAGTGTTAAAGAAAAAGTTTTTATTATTTGAATGCCTTAGATGGGACAGTCCCTCTCTGGGGGCCACAGGTTCTACTCTTGCTGTCCTACAACTCTTCTTCACCTATCTATGGTGAAGGAGTTTGAATGAAAATACAAATGCAGCCCATTACTTGGTAGGTACTCAAGCAGTGTTTATTCCCTTTGCAATATATGGAAAAAACTAAATGAGTTAACATACTGCTCCCAAGCACTTTGCATTCTGCAGGAAGCTTTGTAGTGCCGTGGTCCCCATGCCCTGCAGGAGGCGTAGGAGTGGCTGGTGCCAAGAAGTGGCTGGTGCTAACTCTTTTAGGTTCTCTGTGCTCTATTACTGCTGTAGGAAACAGGCCTTCAGGTTGAATGGAGTTCTGAAGGGACCGTCCAGTCTGTCCTTCAGCCCTCTGGAATCAGGCTTGGGGGTGGAGGGAAGCCTCAGACAGTCCTGGGCATCCAGCTGGCCCGGGCACCATTGAGACCAGTCCTCTAGACTGAGGGACTCTGGGAGCTCAGCCCCACTGAGTGTCTTTAGCTGCAAAATTGCAGAACAATTTCCAGTGAAACAATGGATCCGCTCTTTTCTCTGTATTGCTTCTGGGCATCAGAGCTGCTGATAAAAACAGGGCTTGTTCTGTGGGCTCTGCTGTGGCGAGAGACTGGCAGGATAAGACTAACCTTTCAGGAGCCCCGCAGAGCACGGCAGGCTTTCTGTCTGTCCCTCCTTACGCCACTCTACCCAGCCCTTGTACATTTTATCACCTGTTCTCAGACATGAGATATTTATGTAACTGCACTTTTGGTCTCAGGGAACTCAGCTGTTTTTTCAAGTTTATCTGGTGCCCCACTGTTTCCCTACTAGGATGCAGAAGGCATGGCCTGGGCCCCTAAGAAGGAAATAATCTAACCACAGTGCTCTACGGTCAGGACGGGAATAGAGCAGTCCCCCCCACCCTTGGGTGCTCTTGTGGCATCCCTGCATGCCTCTGTCCATTGGGTGAAGGGGTTCCGGGGCTGCTGAGCCGAGTCCTCCCAAAGGCCGTCTCAGAGCCTGCAGCAGAGGTGGGGAGTCCCCACTGTTTCCCCCTTTTCTTCCACTACTTTCTTGTTTCCTTTTGGAGGCTGCCACTGGCCAAGGTCATCAGAGGTCCTCAAAGAGGTTTTATGCTCAGATGAGAAAATCTAGGAAAGGAGACAAATGCTTGAGATGCACCGAACACATGTACATGTCAGATTGGACAGGGGTCTTGGCTGAGGCTGGGTCCAGGGCTGGGTGTTAGGGGTGGTGGGAGACACCAAGCTTTGCTAAATCCGGGCTTAATTTCATGATGAAGTTGCTGCAGCTTGTTCCCCTCTTCTTGATTTCTTCTTCCAGGACTTAATACCAGCGAGACCAAACCCATCTTGGCAAACACTTAAAAATAAACTAATTAAATAATTTTTCTAAACTGTATTTATATTTCTGGCAATCATTATTGAGCGAGATGGTATTTTATTTGCATCTCGGATTTGCAGCAATGTAATGGAAATTCTCTTGCTTTAATTTGATGATGTGTGTTTTTGGAATGTTCGTGAGAGCCCCTGTCAAAAGCTTAAGAATATCACGTGGCTGAATACAGAAAATTAACTTCAGGAAAACATTAAGCTACATTTCCCCAGCACATATTATTTTGAAAGAATGGCACTTGCACTTAAAGCTGATGTTTAAAAACTTGAAAATATTGCTAGGCCTGGAAGATTTTTTAAGTAGCTAACAAATCTTGCAAGCAGCCTTATTCACATTCCAGCCATTGGCTAGGCCCAGGGGTTTTTGTGTGAGCACAGTGTACTTAAAGACTCTTTGAAACTTCAGGCTGCCAAGAATTTCCTGGAAATACAGGATTTATTGACTTAGGTCTTTAGTATTTACATCTCATAGTCCCACTTAACTGCAAGCGTCTTGAAAGCAGGCATTGTCTTAGACACCTTTGCAGGTCCCTTTGCACCCAATAGAAGGTTGTTTGATTTTTTTGTCTCTCCACTCTTTATACTTGGTTTTATGAACTTGCAAAGAGGAGAATTTGAATGGTCAGACAGTAGAGGGCGTTACCTATCCTGAAACAACTGAGAATCCACAGGAAGTGGGAAATAGCTTCCTGGGGAAGTCTGCGTGCGGTGATGGCTGTGCCTTGGTGTCGCCCTTGCTCACTGACTGCTGGTGAACGGAGCTCCTCACGAGTTGGGCTCTTCTCCATCCACTCACCATCTTGCCTGGTGGGCACTTTGGAGCTGCAGATACTTCCTTTCCCAAATAAAAATTCCTTTAAATTTCGCTAACTCCCTGTTGTCTTTGGCCAGAAGGTTCTGAGATTTGGCAAAGGCAAAAAAATAAAAAAAGGATGACATCAAAGTAAAATTCAAGGAAATAAGGAGATTTTTGTATAAGGGCACAGACCGTTGCCCCATGGTGGGTTGGTTGATTGCTTCTTTTTACATCATCCCTCCTTCCATTTCTTCCATCTTCTGTGAAGAAAATCTTGAATTTCATGCTTTTATCAATTCATTTTTCATTTCTTTTCTCTAAGCAAAATATCCTGGCTGTGCTGGCAAGTTGGCAGCCTTGGCAGGGGACAGGAGCAAGCCACCTTCGGTAGCATGTGATGGAGGGTTCTTTCTCTCTTAATTACCTTCCACATTGACTGAGAGCTTATTGCCACTTGGTGTAGTTAGGCCTGACTCCACATCTGACCCTGTGGCTGCTCCCAGGAGCAGGTCACAGTCTGTAGGAGGTGGGGATAGCAATGCCCAGGGTCGGAATTCATCTGGGTGTCAGGGTCGTTGGCCAGAGGACTCCTTAAGAACTCAGGGTAGCCCCGTCCCCTGCTGGTTCAAAACCAGTGGGTCCCTTAACTTCTCCCATCTTCATGTGGCGCATGTTTTATGTACACTGCTGCCATCTGGTACTTTATCCTTTAATATTTTATGAAGCCTAAATTTTGAACTTATGTTTATCACATTAAATTTCTTTTTTTGAGGTTCAGTTTTGACCCTTTTCTGGGCTACTAAGATAATTTTGTGTCATCACCATCAATGGATTGCGCCATAACACCAAACGACTTATCTCTTATTATCTCACTTGACCTTCGTAAGTCCTGGGATTTGTCATTTGCAAATTTGATAAATGTGACTCTCCGTCTTCATTCAAATTACTGATAAAAATATGAAACAGCATAGCACCAAGGGCAGAACCCTTCGACATGGCTTTTACTGGAGAGCTTCCCTTCTGGGTTTGACGAATAGCAACTATTGATTCACCTTCTCTGGGCCCAAGATGCAGTAGAACACCCAGGACCCCACATAGACTGACCTAGCAGTGTGACCCAACCTGTGCCAACTTGGCCATGCCCAACCGCCAGATTATGAGGACTCAGTTTCCAATGATTACAGGTCAGTGAGAGCTACAGGCCTCCCCTTCTGCAACCTTCCAATGAAAGCAAGTTACAGACTCAATTCTACCCCGTATACCCATCTTTGTTGGTAAGCAGGCACAAAGAAGCCACAGAACCTATTTTGGAGGCTCAGTGGGACCCTGCTCTCTGTCTTAGACAGTGTTCCAGTGAATGGTTTGAAGGTTTGCCGAGATAGTGAATCTGCTGAACCCTGCAGGAGGACAGGAAGAAGGCACGTGGGCAGGCGGCAGGCAGAGGCCCTTGTCGGGCCACAGGGTATAATAAAAATATTCCCATTTTCTGTATGCACCAGGGAGTAAGAAAGCTTGGAAAGCACTGACTTAGTGGCTCTGACAAGTTTATTTGAAGGCAGGTTTATTTCAGGCAGATATAGCAATACTTTGGTTGCAGGTTTCATCCCACCTTCTAGTAGGATCAGAGGACAGGATCCTTTGAGAAATAAAACACAGATCTAATGGGACTTCTGGCCAAGAGCAGAGCTACCAAGGGCTCTGGGCTTGCCAGATTTCTGTGCCCACAGGGCAGAGATGCCTGGCTGGCATCTCTAACTAGTCCTCTAACTTTGGAACCACTAATTTCCCTGTGAGAAATTATTCTAACCTGTCCTATGTGCTTTAACAAACCCAGTGGAGCCTATTGGGACAGTATAGTTGAAACACTCAGAGTAGACTCTGATGCAAGGCTTTCAAAAGCTAACTACCAACCCTGGAGTGTGCGTGTTTGTTTGGTAACCATCCTCACGTGTGGCTTAAAACTAACTTACGCATATTAGACCACAATCTTTAAGCTGAATTATTTTAAAGTAATTTAAAGATGTCATCACACCCTGGCTTCTTAGCTGTGTTGCCCACCTTCTCTGATGTTCAGTTTCCTTATCATTAGAAAAGTAAAGTAAGACATCAGGGACGACTGTGACAATTATGTGACATAATATATGGGAATTACTTTGCACACTGCGTGGCACATGTTAATTGTTCAATAAATGAAGGCATAGTAGGATTGGAAACTATTGCCTGATCTTCAGATACCTAACACTTGTTAGTTTCACTTCTTGCCACCCTGAATTGGATTAAAACACTTCAGTTTTCTTGGTTTATAAATAGTCACATCTGTTTCCAGCACTGGGCTTCAACAAGCCTCCTGCCTCGAGGTTCTAGAAGCCAATGAGAAGAAGGGGGGAGCAGGTGGCTGGGTCCCATTGCATTAATTCTGGCTCTTTCTCTGAGTGTGACCGCTTAAAGCAGATTTAAAAATATTTGTAGGGATTCCTTTATTTTGGAAGACCCAGAATTTTCCCACAGTCTACATTTAACAGCTACGTTTATATATCCAATCTGTGCTCAATTTGGCCATTCGTTTTGCCTGTTCACACGTGTAAATATACATTATTTTTATAGGACCTACAGTGCCATCTCACATAATAATATATTTTTCTTGCCAGGCGATGGTGATGGTTGTTGGAGTTTTTTCAGGTTTACCACCCAAGACTTCTAGGTTTAGGGAAGAGCAGAATAGGAGACTCTTGGCTCAAAGCAGTGACTAACCATTAGTGGGTAATTATTGCCCGGTGCCTATCTGGTAATTAGGCCAAGCATTGCAGGACAGGGCATCAGCTAAAATTTGCCCACAATCAAGTCATAAAGTTGACATGGTCCATTGGAAATCAGAGGGGTGTGTTCAGTGTGCAAGGCATTTATATATCTGGATATGTTCACCTGCGTCCTACAGGGGATATTTATGCAAACAACCCATCTCAGCTGTCTTCAGCCCCAGGCCCTGGTTTCCTGGCAAGATAGCTTTAAACTACACAGTGAGGGCCTCTGGGATGTTCCTGTGTGGTTTTTTATGGTGCATAGCCAGCTATCCAATCAGAGTCCTCTGCCCTGAGGCTCCCCGTTGTCAGAGCATACTCAGTTCTTCTAGGCACCTTAGCTTTGAAGTCAGTGACATCACTACAAGATGATAAACTATTATGCTTGAAAGGTTGTATTATTCCCAGCAACACTCTGGCTGAGAGAGGAAGGAAGTGGTGGTTGACTGTAGAGAAAGGTGATTAGCCACTGTGAGAGGGAACAAAAGCTTGGCGAGTCTGGAAACTTTCAGCGTGTCACTGTATTTTGAAGATGATGCGGGCTCTCTGAACAGAGTGTTCAGGCCAGCTCTGAAGGAGATGTTCTTTTCACTGGAGAGCATACTGCAAGGAGAGTTGTCATTTCTTAATCATCCCCCCAAAGGAAATGAGGCACCACACTGGCACGCTGTTCCCCCAAGATCCTTGTCACAGCCACCATCTACTCTTAAGACCATCTAGAATGACCACTGGCCCTCGATTCACTAGAAACAGCTTGTTTCTCAAATATCCTATGCCATGGCTGGAGCACGTATCTTGATATTTTTGGTTTGAACGTAGCCTCTCTCTCTACACACATACACATACACATTATATATCTGTATAAATTATATATATATATATATATATATATATATATATATATATATATATATCTCCAAATGAGGATCCTTGGACAAAATTGAGAAGCAGTTAAGTATAGTCCCAAATACTTCATTAGGTATCTCTTTTCTGTCTCTCTCTCTTTTTTTTTTTTGAAACAGAGTCTGACTTGGTCATCCTCAGTAGAGTGCTGTAGTGTCTTAGCTCACAGCAACCTAATACTCTTGGGCTTAAGTAATTGTCTTGCCTCAACTTCCCAAGTAGCTGGGACTACAGGTGCCTGCCACAACTCCCAGCTCTTATTTAGAGATGGGGTCTCCCTCTTGCTCAGGCTGGTCTCTAACTTGTGAGCTCAGGCAATCCACCCACCTTGGCCCCCCAAGTGCTGGGATTACAGGAGTGAGCCACAGTGCCCAGCCTCTTTTTCTTTCTTTAGACCAGCGGTTCTCAACCTATGGGTTGTGACCCCTTTGTAACAATGAAAATACATCCGGCATATTAGATATTTACATTAAGATTCATAACAGTAGCAAAGTTACAGTTATGAAGTAGCAATGAAAATAATTTTATGGTTGGGGGTCACGACAACATGAGGAACTGTATTAAAGGGTTGCAGCATTAGGAAGGTTGAGAACCACTGCTTTAAACAGAGTTGACATTCTGTCTGTGTTTCTTTGGCCAAGACTTGCTGTATCTGCTAACCCAGGAAAGGACTTCCTGACTTACTTACTTACTTCCTTCCTTCCTTCCTTCCTTCCTTCCTTCCTTCCTTCCTTCCTTCCTTCCTTTCTTCCTTCCCTCTCTTTCTTTCTTAACAGTACATTCCTTTATTACTTTTTCAGTTTTTAGAAGGATACTTTGTGCCTTTTTCTTTCACACCAAGATGCCTTCTGTCCACCATGCTCTGACCGCTCAGAGGACAGCTTTCTTTAATTCTCACTACATGGTCATGCAGGCCAGTAGGGACCTGTGTGCCCCTCTCCACTTCCCTCTGTTTAGTGCTCTCCTCAGAGTTCCCAGGGCAGTAGGAAAGCAGAGGTGATGCAGACGGTCACTAAGGTACAGGTTGTTGAGAGAGCAAGCCCAATGCCAACCCACAGAAACACTGCTCCAGAGGTGGCCTGTCAGCATTGTAGCTGGGAGGGGGGTTGTGGATCGGTGCAGGGGGACTTTGCTGCAACCTCTCCAGCCAGACAGGGAAGCCCTATGTGACTCTGTTGCTGTATGTGCCTGTGTCATAGACTGGGCTTGGGGACAGGTGTCTCTGGCTCTTCCTGCTGCATTTCATTTTCGCGGACTCTCTCTGGAAGCTCTGCCACTGAGCTGATGGCCTTCACCCCTGGGCTTTCCTGATGGGGCTCGGGGAGGTCTGGAGATCCTTCTGGGAAGTGTTAAGTGCCTCCTGGAGCAAACGTAATTAGCGTAGAAATGTGGGAAATAGCTCATGGACCTCTGAGAACTGCCTCCCCCTTGTCTCCACATTTCCTTTATTGCTGTCCTTGTTATCTTTCCAGGAAAGACTGACCTCAGGGTGAGCCAGTCCCAGGCCAGACCAGGGGCTGGCAGAAAGACCTCAGGATGCATCTGCTGAGCCTTGCGGATGTGGGTGCCAGAGCTAGCCATTCAGGGCAGCAGGCTTTCTGCCTGTGGGGTCCACCTGCAGCAACTAGAATTGAGAAGAACTTCTTTTCATGGGAGGGGAGCAGGGGTTTCCAGCACCTCTGAATCCTGGCCCAGCTCTCTCACCAGGTCTAGGAGCCAATCCTATGCCTCCTGGCAGAACCACCCCTAAGACGCCCCAGTGCTGGCCCCAAAGCACGATTTCTTCTGTGAGTTTCTTTTATCCTCATACAACTCCCACTTGAGCAGAATCACTTAGCCAGCTTTGTGGGAGGGGCTCAGGCCCCTCACTCATTTTGTACAGAGGGTGTTTCTCCTGATATTAATCTCCAGGGAAATGAAAGCACAGGTTTTTTCTGTTCACGGTTTTGGGGCCCAAGGGGCGTGTCTCTAGGTGGAGGAAATGGAGTCTCAATACTAACCTTAGGGCCGGCAGGCAGGGTTGCCAGTAATCAGATCACCACTTGGGCTGGAAACCTCATATCTGCAAAGGAATTTCCTCTTCTCACCTTCTAGAGCCTTCCAGCTATGAGGTGTGTTGCAGGAAATTGGGAGATGAAGAAGAACTGGCCACCCCATTCTCACCCCCAGGACTGCCTGGAGTGGGTCCAGGCCCTGCCTCCCAGTTGCTGGCATCTTGGGGCAAGGGAACTTCTAGGTACTCCTTGTGAACCGAGATTTTTAAAGGGGAGTGAGACAGACAAAGAGCCCCAAACCAATAACTATCCCTGTGACTTCTCTTTTAGAGGAGGGTTTACTGAGAACTAGATCAACTCTCCTAAGCCTGTTCTTTTTCAGTATTTTAAGTCAAGGTCTGGGAGTCAGATCTTTAGCACTGAGGTTCTGGGTAACTCTGCCGGCTGTGATCTTGGACACCATCTCCGAATGGCTTTTCCAGCCCCAATTAAGTCTTCCTGCTAGTCACATTAACTCTCACCAGGAGCTTTCTTGTCAAAGGGAGGGAGGGGGCACAAGCACTTAGCTTGCCATACACTGGCAAGTTGGGCTGCATCCCGGCTACATGTGGGGCATTGATTTCACGTGTCCGTCCACAGCAAACCTGCTAATAAGACTCTTTCCCCTCCTCTCCTTCCCCCACCCCCTTCAACCTGGCCCCGACTCCTGGTCAGACCTTGATTACATGTCTCATTGATTCCATTCAGCTATTTATTAATACACTAATTAGTATGTTCATTTAAAGGAGAGTGACACTGCTTTTTAAAAATAAATGTACAGAGGTGCAGGTTAATGGAAATCTCTGTTTATTTAGCATTGATGTCTGGTGTGAAGAGGATTAGTTTTGGATGTTAAAAGGACACAGGGGTTTTTCTGGGGCTTAAATCACTTTAGCTGACAGTCACTAACACCCTTTGAAAGGTGACTCTTAGAATCATATTTCATTTTCCTTCAGGGATCATAGACACTCCACTCTTTGGGTAGGGAAATAAGAGAGTGGCCACGAGGTGCAGGGCTGGCTGTTGTCTTCCACACGTAGCTCTGACTGTGTGTGGGGACTGGCTGGCTCCGTGGCAGGGATCAGAGAGGCATGCTCACTGCTCTGGTTGTGGGACTGTCTGGCATTTTGTAATGAAAGTCTTGTGAAAGGATGAGCATTGCCTTTCTTTCTTTTTCTTTCTTTCTTTTTTTTTTTTTTTTTTTTAGAAACAGAGTCTCACTTTGTCACCCTTGGTAGAGTGCCATGGCATCACAGCTTACAGCAACCTCTAGCTCTTGGGCTTAGGCGATTCTCTTGCCTCAGCCTCCCGAGCAGCTGGGACCACAGGTGCCCACCACAATGCCTGGCTATTTTTTGCTGCAGTTTGGTCAGGGCTGGGTTTGAACCTGCTACCCTCGGTATATGGGGCTGGCTTCCTACTCACTGAGCTGCAGGAGCTGCCCGAGCATTGCCTTTCTATTACAGTCTTGTTCTATTTGTTCTTGAGTTTTCATTATTAAGCATGGCAGGCTAATTCTGTAACAAACCACTGCCAAGTATCAGTGGGTCAATGCATCGCAGTCTAAGGTTTGTATAACTCCTAGACCTAGACCAATGCCCCTGTAGTACGTGGGGGCATTCTGCTCTATACAGTCATTCAGAAATCCAAGTCCCCTCCATCTTGTGGCTCCACCTTGCCTAGCGGGCTCACCCCACTGGTTGGTCCACATCTGATCAGGGGACAGGGAAGAGAATGTGTGACGAGGAAGCTGCTGAGCTGCTGTGGGGTGCTGGATGTGTACCCAGGCTCACAGTTTCTGGGGCCCCGCAGTGCTAGGACTGTGCGCTGTGCGTCAGGGAGACCAGGGCAGAGGTGACAAGGGGCTGATGGTGGGGGAGTGAGAGGTGGTCCAGAAGTGGGCAGGAGCAGGTGTGGAAGAACCCACAGGGCCTGTCTGTGAGAACTGAGTTTGAGGCGCCTGTGGGATGCTGCACAGAGATACACAGGGCTGACTGTGTGAGTGCCCAGGACATCAGAGGGGAAGGATGAGGTCTGGGCTAGAGATGAGAGCCCACTGGGGTGGGTGATTGGGGCCATCAGCTGAGATGGGTTATTGGGGCAACCAGCAGGCAGGGGGATGAGCTATCCCTTTCTCCTCCCATTGATTCTCTCAGAAAGAAACCCCTGGGGAGGGAGGGAAGGGGAGGTAATTGTATATAGCAGACCTCAGTGCCATGCCAATAAAAAATTTGTTTTGGTTAAAACTCAAATTATGATGATTTTTTTAACCAGCTGAGCTGTACTCAGATCCCCTTTAAGTGTCCTTTAATTGCCTCCTACTGCTCAAGAAATGCTTCCTTCTCCCCCCATCTCTGGTCCTCCTAGTCACCCAAGCCTGGAAGAGGCTTCCCCGATCCCTTTCAGGATGAAGGCATCAGGCTGCAAGTTTGGATGAAGCTTTCCTGGTGAGTCAAGGGTAATAAAGGGAACACAGAGAGAAACTTGCTTTCTTCAGAGTGTAGCTATCATCACATCTCCAGGCTCAGACCTGTCCTTAATAGTGGGTCCCTTGCTTATGGGGGCCCACGCCCCTCTCCTGGGCACCCTGCTCCCAGAGGCACCATGTATGGGGAGGGGAAGACTCCGAGCTGCAATGGAAGACCTGCCTTCCAGCCTCAATCATTTCCTTCCTAGGAAATGTCCTCTGTCTTCAGGGGAGACCTCACCCGTGGGTACAGGGTAGGGTGTCACTGTAAAGCACCAACAGGGAACAACAGCAGAACAAATTATCCAACATGGTGTGTTTCCCAAAGTCTGGGGCAGTGCTGCAGGCTACACCTGGATTCTGGACTCAGCCTCCCCCTTTCCTCCTAAGAAAGGCCTGTTCACCTTCTCCTAGCCTCTGCTCTCTATTGTGCGGGCTGGGCCTCCCTGAGCATTCTAAAATCATTTTAAGAAAAATAAAAAAATCTCACCTCCATGGTGTTCCCCAGACAAACACATCCCAAGGGAATACTGTAGCCATAACCATGACTTAACCCAATACCAGTTCACGCGGCTCCTGAGCAATGCTCTGGGCATTCAGTGCACTTCACCATTTTATAGAATACCAGAGCGGGTAGAAGTTCAGGAAGATGGTCCTCCCAGAATCAAAGAAGTCTGTCCCTGGGGATATTTTAGGGTTTGCTCACTTTTAAGGTTTTTTTCCCCCCAGTGTTTGTGGTTCCAGGCTCTAAAGATCTTCTTAGGAGGTAACAAATGTTAGAGAGTCACTGGGGTTGGGTCCCCCCTTGCCCCATTCTCTGGGGATTCTCACGTACAGCCACGTTCACAGCCAGTTCCAACGTCCGCCTAAGCACTTTACTTCCTACCCCGATACCTGTAAGGGCGAGAGCAGTTAACATTTTGGGCATGGGCAAATTAGATTCCCTGATTCTGGTTTTCTTAGGTGAGGTGTACTCCTGCAAATTAGGAGAGAATGGGTTAAGGTTTTGCTTCCCATTTTTAGCTTTGGAGAAAGTTACCATAGGCATTTATCGGAAAGTACAGTAGAGTTCTCGGTCTTGGTGTCTGGTGAGGACAAGCTCAACCTTGCATCAGAGCACATTTCTGTGGGGTGGGCAATGGGAACAGAGAACTCAGCTGCCTCTGTCACTGTGGTCAGTGTTGCCTACAGCCTCTGTCTTCATCCCAGCCTCTCTCTACTGAGCAAAACTCCCAAATGCATACAAGATGGTAGGACATTTAAAAAACCCAAAGCAAATAAATAAGAACCTCACTTGTGCCTGAAATTGCCCTAGGCTCATCTGCTTATCGTAAAAATCCTTTCTCAGTCATCTTGCAATTAGAATTAAATTCTACTCTGAATTAATTTTGCATTAGGATTTAATTTGATTTGAGGCAAGGCTAGGCGAGTCTAGAACTCCACTTCCCACTCTGAAAACTACGTGTTGTTGGACAGCCAGCAGTCTCCAAACCCCTCCCAAATCCCTCTCAGACCCCACTGGATTTGGGACATGGCATTCCTAGAAATTCTTTTGAGACTTTCCAAAGTGAAGCTTTGTCTCTCTTCACTCTCTCCCCACTCAGGGTCCTGGACTGAAGCCACCAATTCAAAAGGCTCTGTGTGGCTGGGTGTTTTCTTGGGTTTCACGTTTTGTTCGACAGCATTAGATTTGCTCATGCTCAGACTCCCAGGGGCCTGTGTGTGCGTCAGTGCAGGCTTTTTGTCTTAATTTGGTCACGGTGATCTTGGGATCTGTAGTTGTGGCTACAAAGAGAGGTGCTGTCTACTTTCTTGCCATCCCCAGGGCTCTTTGGCTAGCTCTTGCATAGGGCCAAAATACAAAGCAGTCTAAAGAATGCAAATCTAGGCCACCAACAAACTCCTTATTGCCTCCACAGCCTTGGATGTGGTACTCCTTCTGGTGCGTGTGTTTGTGGGGTACCCATCTCTTCTGTGGTTCTGGTTTGCCTGGCTGTTGGAAAGGGTCTGTCCCCCAGTTTTTCTGCACATAGACGAGAGTCAGAATCCCCGGTTCTGCCCTCACTGGAAGATCCTAAGCCTTGTACAGCAGCTTCCAGCCTTCTGCCACGTGCTGTGTCCGTGACCATGCCTGCATGCATTGAGGGGCACCCTGGTGAAGGAACCGAAGGAACCATGTTGGCACAAAGAGGGATATTTGATAAGTGACACTCAAAGACCTAGAATCTTGGCCGGGGACAGTGGCTCATGCCTATAATCCTAGCACTTGGGGAGGCTGAGGCAGGTGGATTGACTGAGCTCAGTAGTTCAAGACCAGTCTGAGCAAGAGTGAGACCCTGTCTCTACTAAAAATAGAAAAACTAGCTGAGCATTGTGGCAGGTGCCTGTAGTCCCAGCAACTAGTGAAGCTGAGGCAAGAGAATCGCTTGAACCCAAGAGTTTGAGGTTGCTGTGAGCTATGATGCTACGGCACTCTACCAAGGGCAACTGAGTGAGACTCTGTCTCAAACAAACAAACAAAACAAACCTAGGCTCTTAAGCAGAGATGTAGGTGTGGAAGGTTTAAGAAAGCAACATACTGCAGGCTAAAAGGTGAAGGCTGCTGAATCAGATCTAGATTCAATTCACATTTCCACCATTTCCTAGCTCAGGAGAGTTACTTAAACCTCGCTGAGTCTACAATTTCACCTGTGAAAGGGGGGCAACCATACCTTCCTTCCGGGTGAAGTGAGCTGACGTGTGCCAAGTGGTGAGCGCCAGTGCTTGGCCCAGAGTGAGCATAGCGTGGCCACGTGTATCTCCTTTGTGAAAAGGATTTTTAACTTTAAATTCTTTCTGCGTACTTGAGGCAGGGAAAATATCACCATGGAGCTGGCTTGCTGTAATTCAGTTTACTATATCAAGAGAGGAAGTAGTTTAAAAAATAGATGTGTTTTTCAGGCCACTTGTAACAAATTAGCATCCGGCTCCCTTTCCTTGAAGAGTGAAATCAGGCGGGGCAGTTTGGTGTTTGACTTGCGTATTTTCAGCTCATGAATCTCACCCATTGAACCAACGATTCCTAAGCCCTGCATATCCTAGGATTCACCTGGAGAACTTTAGAACAATTACAGATTCCCTCCCCTCATCCCAGACTGGTTGAATTAAAATCTCCAAAGCTGTTGGTATTAGGAGTTAGGCACAGAGAGCCTTCTCAAAAGGGGTTTAAGGTGGATCTGATGCTTGGTCAGATTCAGAATCTCAAAGCAAGATCACTGTTCACTCATGGGGAGTTTGTTTCAATCATGGCCATTAATGGAGTTTCTCCTCCCCTTTGCTCCCCAGGGTATCATTTAAAAAAGCTTAGTGCTCAGGGGATTATCAGCATCTTCCCCCTCTGCTCCTGAATCTCAGTGAGTGTCTGGTTGTGCATTAACTGTGGCCTTCATGGGTCACCCTGATCCTCCACTCTGGAGATGTGCTTACAGATGGAGGCCACCAGAATTCGACTTTCTCTGGGCTTTTAAAATTGGACTGGTACATTGGGATTTTTCTCTCTGCGCTCCCACATCCCAGTGGTGTAGCATGGTGAACCCAGTAGGAAAGGTGAAGGGGGAGGAAAGATTGAGACGTCATGAAGGGGATCGCTAATACTTATCGCTTCTTAGATGCTGTAGTTTCTGTGGTTCTGGAAGCTTCTGTTCCCATATATCTGTGTTCCAGGCTTTTCTCTGCCGTGCTGCTATTGCTTTTCTTTCTCTCTCTCTTTCTTTCTTTCTCTCTCTCTCTTCCTTCTTTCTTTCCTTCCTTCCTTCCTTCCTTCCTTTTGTGCTTTCTTGCTTCCTTGCTTTTTATTGGCAGGGGAGGGATGCTGCTGAGCAGCACCAAGGAGAAGAGAAGAGAGAGAGAGAGAGAGAGACCCTTTATATAAGTTCAGTTAGGGGAAGTCTTAGAATGGTGACGAGATGGTAGAATAGCTAATAAGGAGTTACTGCTCCGGTGGGAAGAGCCATTAGGGGCAGGCCATAAGTTTGAGATTTTCAGCAGGTAGCTGTAACTTTAAGAGTGAGACAGCTAATCTTGGTCTGTAGAAAGTAGGAAGGGGCTTTTCTGGGGGAGGGGCTTTCTCTGGGGCAATTACCTAACTTTCCTCCCTTCTTGATATGTTCAAAATAGGGGGTTGGCCTTGGGATAGTGGATGTGGAGTTCTCTCTTCTGTAGTGCCTTCCTGCTGAAAGGGGCTCCTAGTTTCAATTGGCCAAATAGAGGACAATTATGATCTTTTTCACTGGGAGGATGTAAGTTTTTGCTTTCAGACTGCCCTTTTACCAGTGGCTGTTTAGAAGTGGTGTTCAGGAAAGTCTTGTGGCCTGGAGTAGAGTGTAGCTTATTCATGAAGAACAGTTCCTTTTTGTTGTAGGTTGGGAGCTGTATGTGGGGTGTAGGTTTGGAGCATCAATTGAGTAGTTACCAAGTCTGGATGAGGCCGCCGGTGTTGAGTGCTGGTTAGAGCGCCTTAGCAGATGGACACAGCCCATGGGGTGGTGAGCGCCGGGAGTGCGAGAAGAGGATAGGGAGCCCCCAGGTTAAAACCCCGTGGAAGGGGTGGAAGCTACCCTTGGGAGCATTGCCTAATTACGTCCCACTTCTGATGCCAGATGAAAGGGTGGCACTCGACCAGCAGAGATCTCACAGACCACCAAGGCTTGTATGAAAGGTTTTTATTGGTGAGGGAGGGATGCTGCAGAGCAGCACCAAGGAGGAGAGAAAAGAAGAGAGAGAGAAGAGAAAAGAGAGAGAGAGGAAGAAGAGATGGGGGGAGACGGGGAGAGAGAGAGAGGAGAGACCGGGAGAGGCCACCATTGCTGTTCATTCTGCGGTCAAGCTTTGGGAGTAGAAGAGGTACTATCTCCAGTGGTGATGACTGTAGTTAACAAAGGTGCCTGGCCACCCTGCACTCGTCAGCCTCCAGGGTTTGCTGGTCACTGCTGTTTCTCTTCTCTTGTCCCAGCCTTAACTTGGAATGTGCCAGGTGATCCCATCAGTGAGCAGGACCACACCCAGCTGCCTCCTGATGGCTTTTTCTTGTCTGTGGCTAGTGTCAACCAGCCAGCTTAACCTTCCCTCCCACAGCCACACCTGACTTTCCTTAGGTCCCTGTTCCATTTCTTAACACCTTAATCCCAATTAATCCTATTCTTACTTTCTTCCTTTCCTACAAAAAACAGGGAAATCATGGACCCCTTCCCTTCTCAGTAGTGTGGAAATCTATTTGTTGCTTTGTTTTCTGGTGGACCGAAGGCTTCGAGAGGCAAAAATTTAGAGTTTACAGGGCAGGTCCTCCTTTGAGCCATGTCATGAAAGAAACACCTTGGGACAACCCCTTACCCTACAAATGTTTAAGGATTATGTGACAAGGCAAGGAGGCCTAGCTTATTTCCCCCCTGCTAGCTCTGTCAGCTCAACAATTCGACAAGTATTTCTTGAGTGTCTCCTATGAGCTGCGTACTATGTCAGGTGCTGGGGGTTCAGTGGTGACTGGCAGACATGGCCCTACCCGAAGGGAGCTGACAGTCTATCCTTGGAATATTCTTGCTCAGGTCTCCCTCTGCTTTCCTGTGTTTTCCAACCCTCTACCCACACCTACATCCTAACTCCTGTTGGGTTAAATTAAGGTTGCCCACAGGAGTATAGGAAGTGGCTGCAGGAAGTGTGGTCCTTTTGGGAGAATTAGTATGAACTTGGGAGAACAATTTAAGTCCAGATGATATTGGGAAAGGGGTTTCCATCCTCTTAAATTCAAGGTCTAAAGAGGGAGAGGACTCCTAGCGTAGCGTAGGAAGAGGAACATACCTTTTCTTTTTGCAGCTGTTATTGATTTGGGACAGATAATTAACTAAAAATGCAGAAGCAAACAGGTGCATGGTGAGCTTTGCCTGCTGTGGCTGCTCTGTCTCCTCTGTCTGAAGCACAGCTTCAGCTCAGGCTCACATCAAGCTCAGTAATTTATTTATGAAATTATATGGCCCTTCCTCAAAGTAACATTTTACTTTTATTTTATTTCATCTCCCAGTTCCCTGAAGTGAAAGCAAAAGTTATTTTCTTATAGGTAGCTACCTTTTGACATTCATTCATATAAATGGAAGAAAGGATGGTGAAAAATACCTGTAGTAGCTGGCAGACATCTAGGTCAAGAAAGCTTATCGTTTACAGGTTTATATCTCCATTGAATTCAGACTCTACCTAGAAACCTGGGAAGTTAACCCTAGTGGGCACCTTTTCATCACTCCATGGAACTGATAACAACAATCCTAGGAGTACCCAAGGGTCACTTGTCGCATATGGTGAGATGTATACCCCTTACTCTCCACATGCTTAGGTCTATCTCTGTGTGCTCCTTATTTCCTGGAACCTCCTAGCTTGTGTTTGGTGCCCCAAGATCTCTGCTTATCAACAAGGGCCCTGAGAGGGTTCTCCTTGTCCCATGCAAGAATTGTGCTGTCAGCCAATTTTACTTGGAGAATCTCTAATGTCACATAATAAGGTGGCTTTCTCTCTGTCCAAGAGGTTGTCCCACCTGTCCAATTATAGTTACACCATGTCTATATGTATTCCAGGTTCGTTATTCTCATAGGAATCATCTCTCCTCTGGGAGTTTGTGGGGTTGGAAAGTGGCCATCACTCATTTTCTTGTGGCTGCCTCATGCCTGAAAGGAGGATAGTGGCATGTAGCTTAGACCTTGCCATCTCTTATTCTATATTTGAGCTGCCCATGTTCAAAACCTCTTTGACTGTTCTCTTTCCATCCTTACTCTCAGTTAATTGGCAAATCTTATCATTTCACTTGTCTTCCAATGTCCATCATCTGGATTCTCCCCAGATTCTGATTCCTGCCTCAGTCTTCTGGTTGGTGAACCTCACTCACATAGTAACTCTGGACTTTCCATCTGCGCTTATGTTCCGAGCCTTGTCTCCAAAACCCTAGCTCAGATAAGTTTCTCTCTCTTCCATAAGTTTGATAAAACCTGTTCACTCTCCTTCCTGATTTTGATCTCATCCCCCTTCAATTGCTTGGCATCTAAGTGTCCAGTTCATCTTCCTCAAGTACACTCTCAGATGTAATCCTTTTCTCAGGAGTCTTCAGTAGCTCCCCATACCTAGCACCTGGCTTTTGTGATATAAGCTATTTAACCTAGCACCCATGTTTTGGAATCAGCCTATAGTTTGGCTTTATCTTTTACTTCCTCCCTAAGGCAAACCCAATGTTCCAGTTGAATTATGTGCTTGTTGGCAAACTTTTGCTTCTGATAATGGCAAACCAGATAATTCAGACTGATTTTCCTATTGACAAAAAAATTCAGAAAATGGGAAAAATATTTTCAAAAGTGTGCCTAAAGACATGTTAAAGCTAGCAGGGTGGTGCACATTTATAAGGTCAAATTTTAAAATAAGTTGGAATCAAGGGATAAATAATCAGATGGGTGAGACTTTTGCTGGTTTCTAAAGGGTCTGCACATTGCATTTAACAACATTGGGGGTTAGCGGACAAAAGTTGTTATCCAGGTCCTGTAAAGCATGGAACCATTTTGAGTTGAGACTATGAATGAACCAGCTTTCTCAGTTCTTAAAGTCAGACTTCAAATCACTTGAGTAGCTGAGAAAAATGTCAGCTCCTAAAATGGGACTAATGTTATATTGCATTGAAAGGCAGTTGTCTGAAGCAAACAGAATACTATCTAGGGAAGGTACATTATCCTAGTCGTCAAATTATTTCTATAAAGAAATATTTGAATACAATGTCCAGCATACAATTAAAGATAAGCTGACACACAAGGAAATAAGTCAACATAAAAAAGAACCAGTGGAAGTGACAGACTTGCAGGTTTTCTGGACAATTTCCAATGCAATTATCAGGCACTAAACTAAAAATAATAATGCTTACTATTTTCAAGTAGAAATAAGACAAGATTACAAATTTTGTCAGCAAATTAGACCCTATAAAATGATATAGTAGTTTTGAAAGAAGAACCGAAAAGAACTCCTAAGACTGAAAAAATACAGCAACTGAAATGAAGAATTCAGCGGATGGATTTTAAACAAATTTAGGAACAGCTGAAAATATAATTAATGAAGTAGAGTTTAGGGCAAAAGAAGCAATCCAAAATGAAGTATAATAAATACTGAAAAGGAGATAAGAGACCTAGAGGATATAGAGAGAAGGTCATACTTATTTAATTGGATTTCTACAAAGAAAGAGAGAGAATGAAGAAGTGTTATATCATGAGGCCAAGGGTTATGAATGTTTTGAAACTAAGAGAAAATATAAATGCATAGATTCAAAAAGACCTACCAACTGCAAGCAAATAAGTACCCTGTAACCCGTCATAATACAAATGTAGAAAATTGAAGACACCTTGTGTTATTTGTTATTTCCTGAGCAAGTTGTCAATTTTCTTGCATCTGTTCCTTGTCTTGTACTATTCCCCTACCATCATCCTCATCTGTTTGAGTGTTAGGTATTGTTTACCAAGCTTCATCTCATCATCCTCCTATTCTTAAGTCCAATTAGATTTATAATTAAAATTATCAATAATAATTTAATGTCCACAACATTAATCCTACTGCCTTGACTACTACTACCGTTATGAGTGCTCCTCCAGTCTCAGGCCTCACCCTTGGCCCCAGTCATTTGCTGTCTCATTTAACCCTCATAAACTCAGCAGAGGTTATGACACAAGGAAACCCAGAAGCCGTCCAGCAATGTCTGAACTTGTATAGGCATTGTACCTGTTTCGTACCACCTATAACATTTTCCCTTGAACTCTTGTAATTTGTATGCAAAGCCCATGTTGGGACTAGGCGGTCGCTTTGCTGATATGTAGTAGGTGCTCATTCATTTATTGAGTGAGTCTTGCTCGTGGCTCACTTGGCTAGTCCCTGAGAAGCCTTAAGTGCCTGTGGGTCTGTTAAAAGTCTGAGCAGTTGCTCTGATGGAGACTGGGAGCCCATCTGCACACCTTATCATCTCTGCCTTCCTCGGCGGTGGCACCCATTCACACGTTAAATTGAAAGCAGCGACCGATGCTCTATTTAAAGTGTCCTCGAAAATGGTACTCAAGTGTGTCACACAGCTATTTCACTGATGTGGGCCAGACATTTATGGAGAGGTTGTTTTTCCTTTGGATAGGGGGGCTTTATAACCAGAAGCTGTTCTATGACACCCAGGTGGATGTCAAAGGAAACAATGAAAAAAAAGAAAAAACTCTACTAGTTACTTCCATCTCTATCAAGACATAATCTCTCTGGTTATTTTCTTCATGAAGCCGTGTCTCTTCCATCAGCATCCAAAGATCACTAAATATGACCTGGGGCCAGTAAAGTGGAAGCAGGAATTGTCCAGAGCCGAAGGAATAATTGCGGCTTCCCCCATTAGCATTCTGGCCCTGGCTCTCTCCGGGTTTGCTCAGCACCTCAGCCTGACAGCTTAATGGTTCGTGGGGCAAGGCACATTTTAGCACAGTCAGTTGCTCCTCTTACGGGGAGGGGGAATGCCGGGAAAGCACTAGGTAGCAGTCTCTAGAGAAATGGGGCTCTGTATAGGAACAGAGGTGTTAAGTTGGGGGAAACAGCCAGCGTCATCAGAGCCAGACTGTCAGGGCTTCAGGAAAACCAGTGATTTGTGCGGACTTTCGTGTGCTGCTGCCTTGCCCCCCTCTGGCTCTCTGTCTGGCACTTTTTCCTTGGGCATCCTTTGAAATAAATATTGATTGATTCTACTGATTAACTTCGCTCCTTGCATTTTTGCCAGCCAGGATTTTTAACTTTCTGAACAGCACCCAAATTCTACTCACCTTCCCCCCTCCCTTTCCCTCTGCCTCAGTGAAAGTAATAACTTCTCAAGACAGGTCTACACTACGGCTTCTGCTCTCTTACCCTAACATCCATTTCCCCATGAGTTCTGGAGAATTTGGGGGATCCCTACTCTCACAGGGTTGGAAAATGTTTGCTGGGACCCATGGGGCTGGGGATCCAGTCCAGATTTGTTAGGGGATGATTGAAGCTTGGGCAACTGAGGCGACTGCACGTTAAGATGAGATAACAAAATGTCTAGAGTGAAAGATGGTCCTCAAACACCCAGAGTTGGAGAGTTCTGGGGACTTCAGCAAGAAACATGGCCCGTGAGATTTATAGCCCTTCACTTCAAACCTGGGATTTGTATGACGGAGTCCCCAGGCAACCCCTGGCATGATGGTCCACTCTAGGTAGCTCTGAAACTCTGGGGTGGTCAGTGTTTCTCAACGGAAGTGCCACGGGCATTTTGGGTGGGACATTTCTTCATGATGCAGAGCCATGTTTCACAAGGCAAGAGGAGCATCCCTTTGGTTCCTAAAAGCCAGGAAAACTCCCTCAACCACAAAGCCTCTATACATTTCCAGATGCCCATGGAAAGGGAAAATGGCACCAGACTGAGAGTTTCTGCAAGTTCGAGAGAAGGAAGAGCGTGGTGGGCACCTTGCCTGCATTTAACATCTGTGCCTGTTTCTACAGTATTTATTGAGACAGAGCCTCAAGCTGTCACCCTGGGTAGAGTGCTGTGATGTCACAGCTCACAGCAACCTCCAACTCCTGGGCTTAAGAGATTCTTTTGCCTCAGCCTCCCAAGTAGCTGGGACTACAGGCGCCTGCCACAAGGCCCAGCCATTTTTTGGTTGTAGCTGTCATTGTTGTTTGGAAGGCTCAGGCTGGATTTGAACCTGCCAGCTTTGGTGTATGTGACAGGCACCTTAGCCGCTTGAGCTACAGGTACGCAGCCCAGAAATGGGTTATTAAGATGTCATTGACAGTTGAGTGATCTTGAACAATTCTTTTCAAAAACTCTTATAAGCCTTCACTGAGGTCTATGGTGGTTAAATGGTGATAGTGAAACCCATCTCTTAAGTTTGTTAGGAAGATTAATATTAGCAAATAGTCATATGTGCTTTCAATTTTCTACACGTTATATGCCTGATCCTATCTGATCTTTACAGCCAGCCACTCAATGAAGTAAGTTCTATTATCATTCCCATTTTATAGATAAAACTTTTTATTCCTGTCTTACAGATGCAAAGACTTAAATGTTTTACTCAAGGTTATGTAGCTAGTTGGCCTGTAACTTAGGCTCTCAAACTTCACATGCTTCAGAGTCTCCTGGAGGGCTTGTAAGAATCACAGATTGCTGATTCAGTAGGTCTGGGGGTGGGCCTGAGGATTAGCATTGCTAACAAGTTGCCAGTGCTGCTGAGACCCACTGACCTGAGTCTCCTGATTCATAACTCCCAATAGCGTGCAATGTATGGTACGTTCTGGGACGGCAGGTAGAGAGTATGTCCCTGTCCCCATACACACACAGCACACACACTCAGCGATTTTGGTCACATGTGGCCTTGGACAGAGTGCGCAGGAAAGAGTCTCACTTGGGTTAAACTTCACTGTCAATCTATTGAGACTCCTCAGGCCCATGTAGAGGAGTAGTGTCCTAAGTAGGCACTGATGAGGTCCTTGAGCCTTGTGGTAGGAGAGAACCCCTCTCCAAGCCCCTGCCTGTTTCCCTGGGACTCTGCCACCCCTTTGTCATTCACCTTGCAGGATCAGAACCCCACATTCAGGATATTTGCATATTTTTATTCTGTTTGTGTTTTCTGTGACTATCAGGTCTTTATTCTTCTCTTTTATTAAGGTCAGCCAGGCAAAGAGGAACGAAGGACAGGGATTTTCTTTTGTCCATGCTTGGGCCTGGATGTCAGAACATCTCCTTGTGACCTGTTATGTTGGTGGCTGCTAGAGACAAAATGAGGGAAGACTGACAGGGGTGGGGCAGCCTCCTGCTTGTTCTGTCAGCCACCTGCCCCACCTGGAGATGCTTCCAAGTGTAATATCATAACCACCACTAGTCGCTATCAATTGCTTCCTAAGCATAGGGGCTTACGCTGTGCAACTGATAACAGTTGTGGGGGATGGGTCAGATTTTCAAAATTCATTTTATAGACAAAGTAAGTTGGAGAAATTCAGAAATGTGCTGAAGTTCACACAATATGCAAGTGACAGAGCCAGGCCCAGAGCCGAGGGCAGCCTTAGGTGAAGCCCAGGCCCTTGGTGCTGTCACACTGATGCTCATTACAATCTTGGTGCTTGCTTTGTCTGGATCAGGGAAAACTGTTTCCTTATTGTGGGGACACTGTAGTTCTATTCACCTTGCTCAGAAGCAGGTATTCCCAGAACCTTGTGAAGTTGGTGATGCCTCAGGCTTCAGACTGGCTCTGCCTGAGACCTTTCCCATGAACCTGAGCTGGTTGTGTAACCCCACGGGGCCTGAATGTCTCCCCTTGGTGAGCACTGGGCCCCCTTTCCTCTCTTGCTGGGCTGCTACATGGACAATGACTTGTCTCTGGGACTCTGCGAAGAAAGGCAGCATGTCTCCAGCCCCACTAAGCTGGTGCAGGAACTCTCAAACATCAGCAAAAGCTCCACGGCTGCCCTGGAGTCTACAAGCCCTGAGTATATCCCTCCTTCAGAAGCAGGAGAGGTCAGTGATTGACGTCTTTTCTTGGAGGAATTGACATGCAGGCAGGTCCAGGGTTGGGGTAGGACCAGTGATGCATAGCAGTCTGCAGAGGGGTTGCTGTGTGCTGGGGGATTTTCCCCTCTGCTGGACTGATAAATTGCCCCTGTAGTTGGGGAGGAGGGCCTGTATGTGTCCAGGCCAGGGCATGTAGGTCATGGTGGCCCCTGCTGCCCACGCACTTTCCCGTGAAATTGACAACAGCAAATTGTGGCTTGAAGAAAGACTTGATCCAGATAAAGCCATTTGAAACATTTTCCTGGCTCCCCTTGGTACCTACAGTTTCCCTGTCATGGTGGGTTTGACAGCTCAATCTCAGAGGGCCTTTGGCCTTCGCTTCCTCTTGGGCCTCCTCCGGCCTCCCTTGCTGTGCAGAGGTCGCTCTGGTGGATGCTGAACACCTCCCACCCTTGGGTAGCAGGGCGGCTGGGTCTGGTGGCATGTGCTCCTTGGTCCTGAGACACCCTGTGATCCTGCTTCTGCGTGTTTGTCCCAAACTAGGGAATCCCAGCTGATGGCCTAGAGAAGGTCTTAACTTTCTGAAATTGCACTTTGGATGCTGAAAATGACCCTTTAAGGACAATGAATGGACTTAAAGGATTAAGGCTCCTTCACTAAAGGCTACTTCCATTGTTTCTGGCTGAAAACGAACTACCAAATCTTATCATTGGATGACTAACTCCTCTAAAAGCTCAATCATATGTTGAGTGCTTGGTAGGTGTAGATGTTGCTTAGTACTCGTTTGGGGCATCACCGGGTCTAGCCTCTTTGCCAAACCATATGGCAACCACCTGAGTACGTTTGGGACATCCTGACCCATTGCTGGGTTGGCTGGTGGCCTGTGAGTTCTTGGCAGATCAAAATCTCTGCCTCTGACCTGCATGTACAGGCCCTGTTTCTGCCCTTTGTAGGAATACAGAAAGAAGCTCATGGTCCCCCAGGTCACAGCCCCAAAGTACAGTTTAAACATACCTGGGCCCTTCAAGACTTCCTGGGCACCTCTAGCTGCTTCTTTCCTTGTCATCTTTTTAATCAACCTAATGCCCCTGAGAGTGAGGTCAGCTTAGCAGCCCTCCTTGGCAAGAAGCAGAGTCTGCTGCATGGAGTGGGGGCCCAGCCATTCGAGAACACCTGCTTTTCTGCAAAAATATTGTACCCTGTTCTTCCAGACTTTTCAGAGCCCTGACCTTCACTTGTCAAAGTCAGCTGCTTTAGGGTCCAGGCAGCTGCTGTGCCTTCGCTGCTGGGCGAGGTGGCTCCCTGGACTGGCTCTGGGATGACAGCCAGCCTGCCAGCCTCTCTCCACAGCTCCTCCTGGCTGGGTCCTCTGGGCTGATCTGCCCAAGGCCTGGCTGCCTAATTAGTCTCCAGGCATCTGTAGCCCTGTGGAGCAGCCTATATCTGGCAGGTTTGCTCAGAGGAAAACAGTGGCTGTGTCACGTGGGGACTGTGGGGGGCTGAGGGAACCTTGTCCAGAGCTCTGGTCTTCCTTCCTTCTGCTCCTTTCACTTCCCGGTCCCATTTGTTGAGACCTGATGTGATAATGGCGCATGCGCAGAGCTGGAGGGCAGTGTAGGGAGGGCTTTCGTCCTTCCTCCCTTTAACAAACAGCTTTTCCTTAGGTCTGGCACAGGACCAAGCTTGGAATGAAAGGATAGGAATTGATCCTTGTCAGGGAACGGCAAGAAGAAAAACTGAGCTTTCTGGGGAGAGCAATATTATAGTCAGGAAGACAGCAGTGATGGTGACCTGCACCTGTGTGTGTGGCACTGTTTGAAACGCATCCACTTATTAACTCATTGAGTCCTCACAGTAGCCTCATGTGCTACGTGCTGTTATAACCCCACTTTACACATGAGGAGCCCAAGGTTCAGAGAGGACTTTGTTCAAGGACTCAAGCAGGAGGTAAGTTTTTCTCAAGTTTGACACTCCTGATGGCTGTGAGAAGCAGAGGGGGTGGACCCTGTTTATGAGTCTGGCTCCATGAATCTACGCTTCTTCCTCTGTCTAATGTGATGCTAAGGTCTGCCTGGTGGGGAGATGGAGAGGATTAACCCAGGTGAAGGGGTAAAGGGTACAGCCCAGGGCCTGGCAGGGGGCAGGTTCTGTGATTAGCTCCTGTCGTGAAGGGGAATAGGCCTTGATTTTCAATCACAGAGAAAATGTCCTGTCCGTGGGGCATGCAGAGATGATCTCAGCCAAGCGTAAAGCATGAGTCTGGGAACAGAGAAACCTGGGTCTCATTTTCTCTGTCACACTCTTCTCTTGGCTCCCTTGGGTAAAAGTGCTGCGCTATGGACTGTGGAGGACGGGGTGACTACCATTGAGGTAAATGCGATGAGGAAAATGCCTGAGTACCAAGGACCCCCTCCCTTTTCCTCTGCAGCCCTGACTCTGCAGCCACTGTGAGGAGGCCGTGAGGAGGGGACATGAGTCAGATCTCCATCGCAAAAGGTCATCACCAGGAATAGGAGCTTGAGATTCACGGGTATGGCTCCCCTTGATATTCTTTCATGGATCTCACCCCCCCCAGGTCACAGTCCCACCTCTGTCTCCACAAGCCTGGACAAACCTCAGCACTGTGGAAAGTGATGTAGGGTCTGTGATTTTGGGGCACCTGCCTCCATCCTTTGGGCAACATCTCAAAGTCAATCAGCTGTCAGGGGAGGTGCAGCACTAAGGATGGTGAACGTGAATCCAGACGTCAGAAGAGTCTTTTTAATCATTTTGATTTGTTTTTCTTGAAGATGGACTGATTTCTGGCCCAATTAGTCGGTCCTGTGACCTGTAATGTGGAGGAGAGAGAGCTTGTAGGAGGAGTTGAGGGATCACTGCCTCATTTCTTAAGGATTACTGGTGCCTGTGTTATTTATATGTTTTTCTACCTACACTTTCCTTATAGAAATCTCCTAAAGCCACTTGCCCATTTAAAAAAATATGGAATTGTTGAAGTGAAATAATGCAACAAATCACAAATCCCCTCACTTAGGACAGACACACCGTAATAGCTTACAATGTGGATGGTAGACTAAGGAAGGAGGGTGGTGTCTCTGCCCTCAAGGCATCTTCGGAACTCACCAAATCGGGGAGGGTGCCATTCTGTGTATCGAATTTTACTAGATCTATTATCTTTCATTTTTTTGAGACACAAATGTATTTAAATAGAAGGTCTAGTAATTTCTTTTATTTTGGAGATCACTAAGTTAAGAGGCTTAGGGGCCAGCCAGACCAGTGCCCATCCCATGTGCACCAGCTTCTGACTTCTCTCCATATAGAAATGCAATCTTCACCCCCTTTAACCACTGTGGCATCTGTGCACACATATACACCCTGGGTAATTCTCCATGGATATGCCCCTTGGAGCCAGATTTTCCACTGTAACACTGGCCATAGACACCAGGGTGGGGAGGGCCTGGCAGGAGGAATGTTGGGCCATGTTTCCCTCACTTGGAAGTTGCTCCTCTTTTACAGGGACTCCACAGAGTGGAGGCTGGATGTGGGAGTAGCAGGTGTGGTGGTCCTGTGGCAGGTCAGCTGGGGAGCCCTGGTTCCAGGTCAGGGGAGATTCGCACCTGCTTTTGGATTCTTCACTAGGTTTCCTGCCAAGAAGCATTTTGTCCTCTCTCCCTTCATGCTGACCAGTTGTCCATTTCAGTCTGAGTTCCGGCTCCCCCTCCTCTTCACCTCTACACACACATCAAGCCGTTGCTTTCTCTACATGGGCCATTTTGTCCAAGCAGGATTGGCCTAGGGTGTTGTTGTAAAGAGGCCAATTTATTTCCAAGCCTCCCTTTCTTTAGCCTCTGCCCCCAAAGGACTGTCTCTGAATCTCACTGTCTGTTGCCTGTTGAGTTGCTAAAAAATAAAATAGATCCTTATTCTGTCCTGTAGAACAACCCCACATGGGTCTGTGGGAAGTGGGTCCCAACCAGAGTTCTAGGGTCCTGGGATGAGGGCATGAGGTGGGCCGATTCAAGGAGATAGGCTGGTGCAGATGACAGCTGTAAGGCAGGCTGGGGGCAGAGGAAGGGGGGTGCAGGCCTCAGGCAGGGCAGGGAGTGTGCAACTTTCTGAGTCTGCAGCCCGTGCGCTTGGGAAGCTCGGCCTCCACGGAGTCAGAACTCCCTGAGGTGGGCAGGGCCTCTGCGGCTTCATAGACTAGCAGAGCAGGGGGAGAATAGAGGCCCAGAGCATCAAATGGAGAAAAATGGTTTTCTTGTAGAGCCAAGGTTTTTTGTTTTAAGTAAGCACAAGGGACTCTTGATGTGGAAGGGAATCTTTGAATTATTGGAAGATGCTCTGGGATAGAAAACTGTGCTGAGGCTGGCCTCTGTGGATTTGGGGGAACCCTTTGAACAGGGAGGGACTGGAGACAAGTGAAATCTTTTCATGTTGGGGGCTTCGCACCCATTCACCTCCTGAATTTACGTCTTTCCCAAGATGTGGCTACCTATGGGGGAAGGAGGGCTCAGAATACCATCAGGGCTGCTCTGGAGGGCAACCGAAGGTCATACAGTCCTGTCATTTGCTCTTCCAGCTCTAAGTGGGTGCACACACAGATCTGAGTACCATGCATGGGAATGCAGGTAATAGCATGTCTCCACCTCGGCGGGGTTTACTTACCAGCAAAGGGAACATAGGTTAAAATATTAAGGCAAATGCAAAGTAGAAAGCAATAAGGACCCACGCTTGTACACATTATTTTGTTTGGGAAATTAAGGGAAAGAGAGAAGTCCCTTTGGCTTAGAAGTTAGGAGGGGTTTGTGGTGGTGGTGGTGACCAGTTCTGTGAATTGTTCTATTTATTCCTTGCCACCTAGAAGGCACAGCCTACTGTCACCCCCACTTTATGGTTGAGGAAACTAAGTACTAGAGGGAGTAAATAATTTTTCCAAGGTCAAATTCGTAACTGTAGAGCTAGGGAGGGAAGAAAGGTGGAAAAGGGGATTTCTGGGAAAGGTAGTGACTTGGTGGGGGATGGATGACAGCTAGGGGATGGAAGGCTTGGAATATGAGGCTGTCCCTTACTCTGTAGGCAACAGGGAGCCATTGAGGACTTTTGAGTCGACAGTGCCATGATCAGAGCAGACAAATGTTTAGGAAAGAGGAGAATCTGGAGGTGTAGAGAATGGAGACTGTAACAGGACATGTGACAGGCAATGCAGTGTGCACAGAGGACGATATCACATATTAGTTTGAACAATGCAGGAAAGAACATTTCCTTTCCCTTTGACAAGAGGCAATTGATTTCATAAGAATGAAGGAAAAGTGGCCCAATATTCCAGTTCTTCTTAACTCCAGCCACACGCTTGTACCCGTCATCCGGACCCCAGACTAGGCCCTAGTGAATCCTGTTCCATCCCCTTTCTGTCTTCTTACCAGATTTCTTTGGTAGGAATGTGTTAGTTTTCTAGATCACTCCATTGCCCGTTTGTTGGCATGGGTAATTCTTCCATGCCTTTGACTTTGAGGGAGGGAGTACGAAGTTGGCATATGGATCACGGTGGTGAAAGTTTTATTCTGCAGAGGAAAGAGAAGTGGACTTGACCCTGGGCCCAGCAAGGGGCTGCTTGTATGGTTCTAGCATGTGTGAGTTCTGATTTTGAGTTTCTGTGTGTGTAAAATAGAGACATGAGATTCTGTATATTGGTGGTTCTCAAAGTCTGGTCCCCAATGCAAATTACTGAGCCCTGCCCAAGACCTGCCAGATCATCCCAGTCAGAGCAGGCTCCAGGCAAGAGCCACTGCTGCTGGTCACAGTACCAACAGTTCAGACATTTATCTGAACTTGAGTACCATGGTTCTTATCTTGTCTAAACACAGGTCTCATAGGTCTGGAGTGGGTTTGAGAATTTGCATTCCTAGCAAGTTCTCAGGTGAGAAACGTTGCTCTATTACTTGCTAGCTTTGTGGCCTTGGATAGATTTTTTTTTCTTGACTCAGTCTCCTCACCTGTAAAGTAAGACTCTGAAAGTATCCACCTTAGACACTGTTACGAGAAATAAGTAATTCAGGTAGAGTCCTTCGTACATTCTCCATTCATAAACACTCTCCTTATTATTAATGAGTCTGTAGCAAGCTTTACGCATGCAGAGGGTTATTTTGAGAGTTGGACAGCAGAGAACTTTGTGTCTATTAAAAAATTTTTTTGTGTGTTAAAATAAAAAAATCAAAGTTTGTCATTTTAAGTCTGCAGTTCACTGGCATTAATTCCATTCACAATGTTGTGCACCCATCGGCTGCCACCTATCTCCAGGACTTCGTCATCTTTCCCAACTGAAACTTTGTAGCCTTTAGTAATAATTCCCCATTTGCTCCTCCACCAAGCTCTTAGGTATGAATTTGCCTATTCTAGATATTCCCGATAAGTAGAATAAGGCAACATTTGTCCTTTTATGTCTGGCTTCCTTCACTTAGCATAATGTTTTAAAGATCCACTCATATCGCAGCATGTATCAAAACTTTATTTCTTTTTTGCAGCTGAATAATTCTCTAGCGTGAGGATATATCACGTTTTGTTTATCCATTCATCTGTGGTTGTTTCTACCTTTTGGCTTTTAAATATTGGCTACAATGAACACTGGTGTATAAGTCCCTGTTTTAAATGTTTAAATCTTTTTTCACCTAGGAGTGAAATTGCTGGTTCATGCGGTAATTCTTTGTTTATCTTTTTGAGAAACTGCCAAATAGTCGTTTTCCACAATGGCTGGACCACTTGACATTCTCACTAGCAATATTCAAGGGTTCCACTTTTTCCACATCTTCACTAACACTTGTCGTTTTCTGTTTTCTAGATTGTAACCATTCCAGAGGATGCTAAATGGTATCTCATTGTGTTTTGATTTCCCCAGTGGCTAATGAGGTTGATCATGTTTTCATGTGTGCGTTGGCCATTTGTGTATCTCCTTTGGAGAAATGTCTCTTCAAGTCATTCGCTCATTTTTAAATTGGGCTGTTTGTTTTTATGTTTTGGGGTTGTAGGAATTCTCTGTGTATTCTGGATACTAAGACTCTTACCATATATTTGATTTTCAATTCCCCCCCACCCCCATTTTGTTGTCGTTTTAGGCCTATTTTTAAAAACTAAAGTTTTATCTAGATGTAATTGATATCCCATAAAATGCATATTTAAAGTATATAATGTGGTGAGTTTTGCCATATGTATACACCAAAAAAACCATCTCTACAATCCAGATAATGAACATATCCATCACCCTTGCAAGTTTCCTCCTGACCCTTTGTAATTCCTTCCTCCTGCCCTCCCTCTGTCTGTCTATTAATAATAATACCCTAAATACCTTGCAGTTGGCACGGAGGCATACTGGGAAGACACCTAGCCTGGGACTCAGGAGATCAGGCCCCTGCAGCTCTGGCTCTGCTGCCAGCAGACATGCGATTTTGAACAGTCTCTCACTTCCCTGGGCTGCTTCTCCCTCTGCACACACCAGGATTTGGCTGATAGGGGTGCTCATGCACTCTGGCTGCCTATCAGAATGTCCCCTGGGGAAGCTTTAAAAACTACAGATGTTTACCCTAGACCCTTGATGCAAGAGCTTCTGGGCTGGGGTCCTGATATCTGTTTTTTTTTTTTTTAAAGCTCTTCTGGTGATTCTTATGCATTGTAAGTTAATATGATTTCCAACACAGCCTTTATATTATAAATCCCATGATTTATATGTCACTTTGATTTAATTTCATTTTCTCAGAAACATTAAAGTAGGTAACAAATACAGGGTGTCCATAAAGTTTGTGTACAATTTAAAATTTAAAACTATTTTAAATCACACATGAACTTTATAGACACCCTTTATATAGCCAAGACAAGGAAACAAATATAGAGTAGAGAGTTACTTGAGGTGAGTGAGAGTATGAGGTGTGTTCTCACACCTGTGTTTTCTGATATTCCCTTCAGTTGCTATCACAAGGTATCACCAATGTGCAAGGAGAGGCAGCTAGTGCGGTTTCCAGGTCAGGCCTCCCGAGGTGGGGTTATCACGGACCAAGGCCTGGCTTGTGCAGCCAGAGATGAGCAGTTTCAGGACTTACTCATTGTGATGCCCAGGACACTGATAATTAAGGTAAAATGCTATCTTATTCATTGTTGGGTCTGCTCTTATCCAGTTAGTGAAAGGATGGTGTCTGCTGTCTTAGACCTGTTAGGATGTAGGTAGGTAGCAGGATATCTGGCCAACACCTCTGTAGCCCGAAGGTTTATAGGTGAGTCAGTGAGATGCTTTCATCTGCTGGTAGGACCCAATGACAGCGTGAACCATAAGTGAGTGGTGGTCTCACACATGTGGACCCCAGATGCTCCTAGAACTGTCGTCTCTGCTCGGCCACTACAAGCACATCAGCAATGTCTCTCTCATGGGCACAAGAAGGCTGTCACAGTTCCAGGCATTGCAATGAGTGGATGGGAAGGAAGGGGTTGCTTCTTACATGGGCCTATCACAGAGAACTGCAAAAGTATTTTCCTGAAAACCAGCATGTTCTCTTTCAATACCATTGGCTGTGTTTGGGTGGTATGGCGGATCCTAAGGAGACCATCGTGCCCAGTTTAATTCCACTCACAATTGTCAGTTGGGGCTGGGCTCCTTCCAATCCCAGGTGACCCCCTTCTGACCTGTCTGAGGTGTGGCCCTGCATGGAGGGCCAACCCACCAACACAGCTGGAACATTGCAGCAAGAAGCAGACTTGGGGAGCTGGCTGCCTCATCGGGGGCTCAGGAGGCTAGGTATTCCTGAGAACGAGGTTATCCAACCGCTGACGCTCCACAGAGCTCACTTGCCGGGTGAGCAAGACAGCACAGCTCTCTCCCTGGTTGATGGGTGATTATAAACCAAGCACTTCTTGCTGTTTCCTCTGTTCTCCAGGTCGACCACCTGGAGGTGGTTAACATCTTTACTGAGAATGTTTAGATTACAGCCTTTTAAGGTTATATTCTCATCCTGAGAAAGAAACCTTGTCACCCTGATTGGGCTTCGGTTCCCTGCTCTTTCGGTGGGGATTTGCCCTCGTCAGGTGGTTTTTGCAGATATCTGGTGCTTCCTTGCGATGTCTTGATTGTTACTAAATTAACTCTTAGAAGGTCACCTTATCTCCTCGTTCCAGAAGCTCCTTTCTCTAGCCCTTGTGTGCAGGCTCTATCAGCTGCCTCTTAGGGCTGTCTGAAGATGCTCCTCAGATCTGACCAGCTGGGCACTTGTGTAGAGGTTGAGTCTGGTACCCTGGCAAGTGGGATGGAGAGCTGTGTGGGCGAATACAAATATGATGATAGTCATGTCGTAGGCGGTAATTCAGGTGGGAATACCTGTCATTGGTCAGTCGCCTCATTGATTTTTCACTGCAAACTGAATCTTGTTCGTATGCTCACTGCAGATTGCTTCATTTCTTCCCAATATACCTATTTTTATTTATTTATTTATTTATTTATTTATTTTGCACCTGTTTGACACTTTGCCACATTGTATTGTGCTTACTCACTGTAAATTCCTGGGAAAATCTCTGTGACCTCGGAAAGACATTTAATCTGTGAGCCTCAGTTTCCTAACCTGCCAAATGTGGGTGGTCATTTCTGCCCAGAGTGTCTAGAAGCTGAGGAGGCAGTTGTGTCATCTGTGAGGGTAGCTCCTGAGAGGTGGGTGACAGGATTTGCTCAGTATGGGAATTACTGTTTTGCTAAGTAAAATAAAACTCACACTCTAGATTTGGTGATGAAGCAAGAACCTTCCCTAGAGGAGGGGTGCTGTGATCCTGTAGCCTTAACTCCTTCTAAAGATTTTGATTTCTTCTGCCGTAATGGAAGCTTTGGCCAATGTTGGCTCCAGAGAATGGGGCACATCGTCCTGACAATCCTCATTCTAAATTTGGATTTACAACTATCCGTTAATTTCTAACAGCACAGCTGAGACAAGGCTAGACATTTACTAGGACTTTACCCAGGGCCCGGGGGTAATAAAAGGGACATAAGTAGAGAGAGTTGCTGTAATGAATCAAGGGACTTTTCCAGCTATTTCATCTCATTGGTATCATCCTTTAAAAGGCCCCCCCTTAACCATTGTTCCACCACGAGGCAGTGTCCATTTTTGACCCCTTGACAACCCTCAGGAACACTTAAAGTTTAGGCATATAGACTGTGGCCCAGAGAGGGATGGGGGTTCCCTCTCCCACTTGTGAAGGTGTGCCATCAGTCCTAGTGACCTGCTTGGTGAGCCTCTTACCTGGGTGACTGACACTGTGGAAGTTCACCCCGCTCTTGGGAAGCCATGCCCAACCCTCACAAGCATAGCCTAGCCCCACAGGCCAGGACCGAATTATTATTATCCCCCAACAAAGCACTAGCCCCAACTCAGGCACCAGAAACCCATGCTTTACAGGGAGCACGGAAGTAAGAGCTGTGGGCAGGGCACCTTAGCAGTAGGATCAGCCCTTTGGGTGTGAGGGTGGACAGAGCCTTTGAATCTGAGGATGAGCTACGATTGGCTGAAACAGAAACTTGTACTTTGTTGAAATAGACTCATTCTCTCTTTCTTCCTTTCTCTAGTTTATTTTGCTTTCCTGTCTGATTTTGTACCAGAGAAAATTGGGGTTCCTGTCCGCTGGTCTAAGAGGACCAGGAGAAGGGGGATGGATGTACAGCAGGCAGGCGTCTGCTGGGAGGTCAGGGGTGGGGCTGTGTGTCCCTAGTGGCCATGGTGGTGTTGGACGCGTGTGTTACATCAGCAAGTCTTCAGCAGAAAGGGAGGATCAGAGTCTGTATACCACTTGTTCTAGTTGCTTCTCCTTGCCTAGAGATTTTTTTTCTAGACCTAAATCTTAAAAGCTTGGATTTTTGTGTCAGTAGGTAAAACAAATTACCTTAAAGTTCTCAATCTACTTGATAGGATTTTTATAAAGGCTAAGTGAGAAAATAGATGTAAGGGTGCTTTGAAGAATGGAAAAATGGCATACTACCATTTCCCAAAGGGTGTGCCATGGAATGGTGCTCCTGGCAATGATAATAGATGCTAAGCAATAAATGGGTTCCTTAGGCAAGCAAGTTTGAGAAACGCTGGCTCACAAATCTCCAGTGAGTTTCCTGAGCAAAGCTCCTGTCCGCACTTCTAATAAGCTCACGCACATCATACCTGCCCTCCCCAAGGAGGGTGATGTAGGCCTTTCCAAAATTTGTTTAATAGTGGACCTTTTAGGGGAGACCATGGGAAGAGGCTGATGTCTTTCTGAGTTATATTGTTATTACTGTGTGGGAGGTGCGGGTGGGTGAAAGGGACATGTCTTCACTCAGGAAGTTCTGTAGGCATTTTCATACATTTTCTCTAGTTCTTCCCGTTCTCACCTGTGTCCATGACAAAGCTGCCTGCCTTTTTCTTACCACGTCTGTTCCATCCTCAGGGATTCTGCATAAACTTTTCCTTTGGCCTAGAAGGCTCTTCTTCCAAATCTTTGCATGCCCGGCTCCCCTGGCTGCTCCAGCTTCCTGCAAGCATCACCTAAGAGAGGCTTTTGTTGGCCACCTCCTGCCTACACCAGTTACTCTGTGGCAAATGGCTTTTTTCCCTTTCCATTCTCGACACTATCTGAAAATACAGCAGAACCTCTGTAAGGGACTGTAACAGAGGGGTCGGCATACGAGGAACTGGACCCACTGTAGCGATATGTACATGGGCTGTGTGTCTAGTTTGTGAAAATTAGGTCAACTGAAGGATGTGGTCAGTGTAGGGAGGTGGTCAACTATGCAGGTTCTACTGTGTTTATTTTTCTCATTTATTGTCTTTTTCCTCCTTGTCACATTTAAGTTCCATGAAATGCAAACCCTTGTTTTTGACATAGCTCTCTTCACTGCTGCACCCAGATGCAGGTGTAGGTGATATGGCTTCTGGGAAGCAGAATGAGTGCTGTTGAACACATGTGTGAGTGCATGGGGGCCACCTTCCCTGTCTTCTGCTTGGCCTTCTCATGCCATCCCTTGGCCACCCAGAACTTGTCCACTGGAGCCACCTCCTTGAGCCCCATCATGTGCCAACACCAAGGCCCTCCAGGCTGTTGCCAGTCCAGAATAGTCAGTGTCTGTACTCCGGCAGGCTTGAGGCCTTCCTCTCCTCCCAGTTGACCACTGTGTGCCTGGAATGCAGCCTTCTAGACCAATCCCTCCTTCTACTTCTGATATACACTCTCCACTGGTGACTCTGCTGGGGATTTTAGGAAGTACTAAATCAACAGAAGATGCCAGTGTAGACAGAGGAAAAGCATGACTTGGAGCAAAATAATGAAATTCTCTGAGCCTCAGGGTCCCCACCTGGACGGCTATCCTAACAGGTTGAGTGGGGATGGTTATACATTTTTGGAGTTGTAGGTGGCTTATTACATGTGAAGGAGTTTATGGAAGGCAGAGTCTTCCACCCATAAGAGGTGGTGGGAGTCATGGTGATGATGGAGCTTGGGCCACATGAGAGCAGGAGGTCGAGGGAACTGGCAACATCTTCCTGTGTAGAGTGCACTGTGTCTGTGGAACCCACAGTGGGCTTAACGGCCTCCTCGGTTTCACAGTGGATTTGTGCCTTTATCAAGCCTCAGTCCCCCTCGTGGCCTTTCCTGCCTTCATGACACAGCTGCTGAGCAGGTCCCAAAAGGGGTGTCAGTGGCATCTGACATTAACCCCCCTCAGCCGTGCTGACTCTGTATTCATGTCACCTGGAGAAACAAGAGGACACAGCTGATTCACAGGGCTGCCTTAGGAGGGAACTAGTCATGTCAGGAGTGCTGGCAAGGGGGTGTGGCATTGATTTGGGAGGCAGAGGTTGACTTGTTGGGGACACATCTGCTGCATTACAGTGATGGGCACCTTCAAGAATGGCCTCCAAGGGGCTTCATGCTTCTGTGCCTCTGTGCAATGGTGGCAGGATGGGGGCAAAACTCCCTGCCCCTTGTCTCGTGTGTTGCTGGCATAAATACAGAAATGAGGGGAGATCTCATCCCAGTGGGCTGGGCAGGGGAAAAGAAGTTGGGAGATAAGAAAGTAGTTAAGTTGGAATCACAGTCAGAAACTAGCTGTGTCTTGTGGCCTTTGCACTCACATGGTGTGCCCAGCAGATGGAGAGGCAGGATGTCTCAGTGGCTGGAGACCCAAATCCTTAAAGCACAAGTCAATTCTTGGGAGCAAGGAGGGATGGGCCAACATAATATACTGGCATGACTTGATCAATGCTAAATATTTTCAAAGTTTAGTGTCAACATGGTGATGGGGATAATTTCCAAAACTTAAGATATGAAATCCCCTCTTGTGCTACCCGCTTGCATATTTCCGGGAGTAGTGCCTATCCCCAAAACTTTGTTGCACTCATTCTGAATTTTTTTTTTTTTTTTTTTTAAGGAACAGATATAGCTCTGTTCAGCTTCCGGCTGCAGCGGAGATTTCTGCCAAGATTTGCGGCATGCAGCTGAAATATGTTTTGTATTTTATGAGCTTTGGCTCATCATGGAATTAAATAGCACTAATTACATGAATATAGACCAGCAAGGGAGACAACTGTTCACTTCCTGATTTTCCCTGGAATTGAAAAAGAAAGGGAGGTAGTAGAAGGGCAAGGGAGTTCCCGGGGTGAGAGTGCTCCTATGGGCGTCGGGTGGCAGCAGCAATGCTGTCACTTGGCTGAGTGGGCCCCGAGGAGCCTGCTGACTGCAGTGCCACTGTCTGGTGGAATCACAGGCTTCCTTGTGGGAAGACTCTCTAGGGCTGGAAGGCTGGTGGCTGGGCTGAAGAGGCTGTCTGGGCCGCTGGGGCTGCTGGGGGCAGCCAGGCCTTTTAGGAGTGGGCTGGTAACCAAAGGCACGCCGAGGTCCAAGGACCTGCCCCACGGACATGCAGCTTGGTTTTCTCAAAACCCTGTATTTATTATCATTTCCAAACTGACTTTTTATTTTCAGTTAGAAAAGTCTGGTTAGAGACTTCACACCAGTCTGAGGAAGGAAGTTTCCACGTCTTTTTCTTACTTGCTAAGAATGGGAATGAAATGGGTCAGATGCTAGCAGAATCAACTTGTCGAGGGTGTAAATGAAGCCCTTGGGCAGGTGGGGGTGCTTCTCCTGCTGACCCTGCAGTCACCAGTCTTGCTGTGTACAGAGGTCCTGGGGGGGCAGAAGGAAAAGAGGCCCTTCCTTTCTCTTGCCTGTCAGTCTCAAAGAAAGGAACCCACACCTGTGCTGTAAAATGTGCTAGGTCCTTCTTGTGAGAGAGAAAACTGATTCCAAGGAGAGGGATCTAGACCCACTTAGCAGGTGGGAACCCCAGTTCCCTGAGGGCAGGTGATGGAATTCAACCCTAAAAGACACTCCGGAGGCTCTCCGCAATTCGGATTTAGATAGCTAAAAAGGCAATTTAAGCAAAGATACAAAGAATCTCAAGAGAGAGATAATAGCACCAGCATTTTGTCTTCTAGTAAACACTGCCATGGGTGTTGTGACAGTCACCATCAAGTGGCTCAGCCCAGCAAAGGCTGTTTGTGAAACTCTCCCAACCTCAGCGATGTGTTCTATGGAGCCCAAAACACTTCACTTTCCCTTCTCCTGGATTTATCTGTAGCCTGAAAAGAAACTTGGTCACTACCCTATTTCTAGAAACACCATTTTACAGATGGCAGAACTGAGGCAGTCACCTAGCAAGATAGTGCCACTCAGAAGTGGCAGTTAGAATGTGTTTCTGCCTCCTATAGGATTCTTGGCCATGGTAATTCAGGGAGAGGAGACTTTGTGGGTGACATTGGCTGACACATGAATGGCTGTGAGTCAAGAGTATCCTTTCTCCTCCCTTGACCATGAAAGGAGAGCAAAGGGGGTCAGAAGGCTGTATGGGTGGATAATGCTGGGTGTGGCTTTGCTCACTGGGGTCAGGTGGATAAGCTGGAGAGTCTGAGAGAAGTATGGGCCCCCAGTGGCTTGGAGGCTGCAGGACTTTCTGGATGAAAATCAGTCAGCTCAGTATGCCCCAGGCCATGTGCCTGAGATGGGCTGCCCCGGGAGGTGACCATCCCCAGTGTATGGTGGGCCCAAGTCCCCTCTCTATGACCCAAATGTACACCTAGGTCTTGGGGAAGTGACAGCAAAGGTATTCCTCCATTTTTGTACATCCAGAGGCTAATGGGGGTCCTTTGAAGACTGGGAGCCACTGGCCCTGGAAAGCCCTGGATAGGGCATTCCTCATGGGTTGGGGTGGCAGACAGCAGCCACCTTGGTACCAGGCTATACCATATTCCAGAGCGGGTCTCAACACCAGCTCCAGCTGAGGGATCCAACCCCCTAGATTCCTGGCCAGCCTGTTTCTTTACATGATGCTCTGGAAGGAAATTTAGGATTCTTTCCTCACTATCCCAGGCTTCTATTGAGAGTTTTGTGTTTTTAAATCCTCACTGCCAGGCTTGGAGTAAAGAGAGTCATTGCCTAGTGACTCCCCCCACTCAGAACTCACAGTGCCTGGAATATCAAGGCCACCTCCCAGTAATAAAAAAGAGCTTCATCTGGGGCTGCCCGGGTTTTGGCTGAAGCTCCTGTTCAGCTCTGCTGGGGCCAGCAGACTTGGCCAGGGGAAGGGAGTCCTACACCCTGGGAGAGCACCCTCCAGGCCTGGGAGGCCTGGTGATGGGGTAGACGGGAGGGCGTGGAAACCATAGATGGAGACCTCTGAGGTCCAGCCAGGACCTAATCTCTGAATGGAGCGGCTCAGACTACCCTCCTGCAGAGGCTTCAGCCCTGTCCATGGTAATCGCTTCTCCCCAGCCTCTTCTATAAACCGGGAAGGCAGGATTAAGGAAGCCCAGTGTAGCTGAGCTTGGTGCTGAATTTCCCTGGGACCCGCTGGTTGCCTGGCAGCGCTGGGACTCTAAGTCCCTGCCTGGATCCCCAGAGGCCCCTCCTCTTCTGTCCTTTCAGCCTTCCTCCAGCCCTTCCCATCACCAATTTCACATTTCCCATTGCGCAGGGGAGAGAAGCATGAGTGAGGAAGCTGCTGGAATGCTGTGCCCGCATGCAGGCCAGGCTCTGGTGGAGCTGACCCTGCTCAGGCCCCACCTGCACCTGTCCAGAGGCACTGCTGTGACTCTGTCTTTAACTTGAGTTTCCCTCCTAGGGGTAGTGGGACAGCTGTACTCTCTGGCTTTTTTCCTGTCATGAATGTAGCATTCATATCTGGGACAGTGACATGGGGAAGAGGAGGCAGTGAAGGCTAGGCCATGGCTGCAGGGAGGTGGACAAGCACACAGGGCCAGCCGTCACGGGCACCAGACTGTAACCAGATGCATCACTGGCCATAGATGGAGCATGTAAATATAACCACCCAGAAAAAGATGTAAAATAACAATTCTTGGCTCCCACTTCTAGAAACCATGAGTTGAAAAGTCAAAAATGCACATAGGAAAAAATACCTATTACGAAAATGTTATTCGGAATGCCTAGATTACAGATTGGAGTAGGAATCTAAAAAAGGTTATGTGATGTGTTCATTTTGCTAATTTGGATCAATGAGTGTCCAGTGTTTTGGGGATGAATAGAAACAAGCTGTCCCCCAGATCTCCTCCCTGCCCTCCACTGCATACACTGAGGACTGTGGAAGATTCTTCTGTCCTGCAAATGTTGGCATAGTGCAGGGGTGGCGAACAAGTTCGACTACGCGCTCGGAGATCGCTCCTCAGAGGTCCCGCCTCAGAAGCAGCATAACAAAATCCAAACTTGGCAAAGAGCCACAGTATACAAAATAATGATAAGAGGCAAAGAGCCGAAATTCATTTTGGCCG